>CM077034.1:181127844-181417308 GCA_039090855.1 Macrothele yani | reverse complement strand
TTTTGGCTGCTGCTGCATGTTTTCAGAAGAACAGTGCTTTGTTTCTCCTGTCGCTGCTGTCTTGCAGTGTCAGTCAATTACTGTGTTGTGTTGTGTTGTATTGTTTTAGTGTTTTTACCTGTCACTTTTGTGTTCGCGCTGCTATGTACTAGTCTTTGGAATGTGTTTTCTTCCCCTCACACTGGGGTTTGGGTTTTGAAATGTGTTTGTTTTTTGTTTTTGTTTTCTGTGTTCCTTTTTTTTTATCTGCATATATTTTAATCTTATTCTGATGTTACCAGTTTTCTTCCCCTCTTTCTTTTTGTGTTGAGACTTCTTGGCCTCGTCTCTCATGTATCACAGTCTCCATGTGACTGAAGCGTATCCCATGTACCTTGCTTTTAGACTAATAAAGCGTTTATTTTGAAGGCAGTGGTCTAAGCGATGGCCTCTGATCATTCGTCCGTAAGGCATGTCCGGGTCCGAATCCCGGTGAGGCATGGATTTTGGGTTTGTCTTACGGCACTATCTCTTTCTCTTCCCTGGAACCAGTAACCCTAAATTATGGACGCGCGACTGCTTATAGCCCACTGAGTGACTCACGGTGGTCATTTAACCTCCAATCCTAAAAAAAGAAAAAATCATTTGCCCGTGAATGTAGTATTCCCAGCTTTTTTGTGCATTTTGTTATTGGGAAGCACATGCCAATGAATGCAATATCTATGTATATAAGATTCGATAAGGATACCGAAACACGACATTCTTTTTAAAAAAAGAGTGATCAACTGCACCGTTAATTTCTACGATGGCGAAACTAAGTCAGCACTTGGTAAGTTCAATTTAATTTTGTTTCAATCCAAAGTTTAATATGCCGTGGATATCATAGTAATACTAATTCTATTATCCTACCTAAAGTAGGTATCACCTCTAAGTTATGTACACCTTAGAGGTATATGTACATACCTTTAAATTATACGTACCTTAGAGATTACTCTAAAGGGCTACACATTCATCCCTGGAAGACAAATTCTAAATAGAATCGGACCTTACGCGCACTTTGGGAATCAGTGGATTATGGAGCATATATACAATGTCAAATCGGTTGCACAAACAACGGCACTATCCAGACTGATTTCAGAAAAGGAACCTGCATAGCAAATTTGGGAGGATTCCTATTTCCTCACCACTGCAAATAAGAATTTCTACTTCACACTTTTGTGGAATGTTTATTTCTCCGTGAATATGGCCTGTCCTGTTGTAATGAAGAAACCCTTTGCTGTATCGCAAACTCATGGATACCAGCTTTCCTGAGCGGTCATTCGAACTCAAGTGATAACTAACGCTAGAGATTTTTCGCAGTTTTTCAATGATTGTCACACGCATATTTGTTGCGCATCGTTCAATCAGTGTGACTGATAACTTGATATTCAAACACCTCTTGCATAATTTGTTGTCTCACTTCTGAAGATAGGCTCGTAGCAAAATATAAAGGTCTTATGGTTTAAATCTCACGCCAATAATATGCATTTTAATTGCAAATTTAAGAGTTTAGTAAGTTAGTGGTTTTAAATAGTGTTTGATTTGAATATTGTGCAACAACGGAAATTGTTTTGTTCAGACTGTACCATTGCCTTGCAAAAACCTCCCAATGGAGAGCGAAAGCTTGCCGAAACTTAATATGTATTACACAACAAATAAACGAATTTACTATGTTATAAGCGCTTCTCAAATACTACTATTAATTAAAAAATGTGATTATCAAACACTCTGATTAGAAAATATGAATAATAGGACCAAAACATTATTATAGTGCTGTTTTTTTTCATTAGAATGCACTTATTTTTACAAACAAAGTGTGTTGATTGAATATGTAAAACCTTACAACTTTTTTCGAGATACTCACTTTCTCATTTGTAAAGTTAAATGCTTTCTTTATTTTAACGAATCAAGATTACTCCCCGTTAAGGTTTGTTTCAGCTTTATGCTTCAAATTCTGAATGAAAAGTTACTCTCAGGATGCAATTTTTATTAACGCAGCTAAAACCATACCTTTGTTGGAGTTGAATAGAAGTTGTTTTTCTTCGAGACTAGCTTTAAATTCTCATAAAATGTTCGTACAGCACAAAGTCTCTCCAAAATCAGTACCTTCATACACTTAACCCGAGAAATATTTAAAAAATCACCTCTTTCCTATGAGGCTTATATGTTACATTCATGGTTAAAGACAAAATGGCGCATTTAAGGAGTCAGACAAGAAAGTTTTGATTCTTCAGATAATGGAATTTCACATGATATCCAGACAACGCACTGAAGTGTCTATATACTTTTGGAGGCGTATTTCTGTTGAATAAAATTGCATCGCACGAATAATGTAGAACTTAAGTGGAAATTTCCAAATATAATACATCCGCAATTAGTAACAACACTTGCTGATCTGTAAATTAGATAACAATGGATAATGAAAGTAACATGATTTCTTACATACATAATACATATAATGAAATGTAATAATGTAAGAAAAGTATAAAACTCAGTCAGTTCAATAATAGATAAGATAAGAAAGATATATTTTATCTGTCAATCTACCTTTTCATGAAAATTATTCAGCAACTGATGCTAAGCACGAAACGCATTTCAATTATTTCCACACTAGTTGCCCAGTACAATAATTTCATCTGTAGAAATATTTAGCAGAAGAATGTAAGGTCTGATGGTCTAAAAATCCTCAAAATTTAGGGGAATCCAGTTGAAATACAAAGCAATAAAAATTGCAGGGAAAATCTGAAGACATCACATTTTTTGGAAAGGTTCACAATTAAAAGGGAATTTCAAATACGGATAAATATTTTTAAAATTTTTGGGCAACTGCGACAAAGCGTCATTTAAGTGCAATAAGGAATTTTGGGTACAAAAAGTACTTGTCAAACGAAAGTTGTACAGGTAGAACATGAAATCTAAGAAATATAAATAGAGTTGACGTAATTTTTTTGCTGATGCCTTCCATGTGTGTGATTTTTCTTCTGGTGCAGCTATTGCATTTTACGCTTTCGTTTCATTTCAGACTTCTCATTCTTAAGAAAGTTCTACAATTCTTTCACACATTTTCTATTATGTCCACTAGGACTCGTGGAATATTTTATCTTGTGTGGAATGCATGCTAAATGACCTCTGAAGTCTCATTCATGTTCTTTTATTCTCTGAGGGCACATGCAACCATAGAATTTTTGCCATCGACTTTACCGGCCAATCAGTGCACCAAAAGTGGCTGTGGAGTTTGCTGTTAACCGAACGTAGCAATTAAACGATTTCCGGAAAATTTAACGAAATCAGATGTCCGTTTTAATAACTCTTATCTTGCTTACAGAACAATGACAGTTGATAGAAACATTTATTTAGTCAATCCACGCCACAAACGTTTAGTGGTCTAGGAATATGTGTTGGATATCGCAGAAGTGATCGATCAAGAAATGCTACATGAATATAAAATTTGTTGGAAGACGAAACTCTCCCAAAAATGACCAAATCTGATTTTCCGTACAGAGATGGTCACTTCCTTATACAAAAGAATAAGTTAATATTTATAAAAGTTCCATAGAAGCTTTTTAAAAAGAGTAAAATAAATCCACTACTCATATTGGGTAAACTTTCCGCAGTTTTTCTCGTTTAAATAAATTTATTTTGCTAATGATTTATTTTTTTATTATTTTTTTTTTATTGGAGGTTTAACGACCACCGTGAGCAAATCTACTCAATGGGCTATAACCAGTCGCCCGTCCCTAATTTAGGGTCACTGGTCTCCAGGGAAGGGAGAGAGCCAGTGCCGTAAGACAAACACAACATCCATGCCTCCCCGGGATTCGAACCCGGACCCCGTTCGGACGAATGATCAGAGGCCATCGCTTAGACCACTGCGCCACCGAGGAGGCCTAATTATTTAATGAAATCCCTTTGATCAATAACTGTGAGATAAAAATTTACATTTAGTTTTCCTCTTAATATTACTCATACGCCTGCAAAATTGAAATTCACGGATTTGTATCTTCGTATAGTCATCACTGTCTTATAATACGGTTTACAGCATATCTGTGGATATGTATTTTAAAAATTTTATTCCCGAAGCAAATTCTATTAAGGAACATTTGAATGACCAATGACATCTCCTGCTGATGTCATTTCCTTTTTCAATTATTTTTATTCTATGAAATACTCCAGCGTGCAATTCAATATTTCGTAACACCAGGTAGTAAAATTTTTAATTCTCGTTCCTGATACATTTTAAAAATATCCTTGGGCTAAGCAAAAATAGATGGCATTTTTTCAATAAATACGAATAAGCGATTCAAAATTAAAAATGATTTCTAATGTGACACATTCTTCTGCCAGCGACTACGTAAATCTATTTTCCACAAAGCTTAACACTGATTTCACTTCATGGAATCCTCAGTACCTTCCTGCGTTTATATGTTTCGATTTAGGTAAAACAAAAACTTTTAAAACATTTAACCCTGTAAATTACCAGAACGCCCAGAACGCACGTACGTACAAACGGCAATAGCCACCCGAAAACGACTGTCTAGTGTGAGTCAGATTTCTCCTAATCTTACTTGTTCTCCAAATTTTCTCGACCTATGAGGGATCAGCAACAGTCACCCCTGGTCACTATTGCTGTAATTAAACAAAGAAGTGAAACAACAGACAGTTTCTGAGCATTAGGATATTTAGAATGATACACGATTCTGGGGTCATGGTCGTTAAAGGGTAAACGGTTTTTACAATAACTGGAAAACAGAATCCGACATACAACTGGAAATCCAGAAGACGTCACAAAGTGCGCTTTTCTTCTGTTTCTTTCTTTCACAGATTGTGATGCAAAAGTAGATACATTTTTCAATAAATACAAATAAGCGATTCAAAATTAAAATGATTTCTAATGTGACACATTCTTCTGCCAGCGACTACGTAAATCTATTTTCCGCAAAGCTTAACACTGATTTCACTCATGGAATCTCAGTACCTTCTGCGTTTATATGTTTCATTTAGGTAAAAACAAGCACCGACATTTAACCCTGTAACTACCAGAACGCCCAGAACGCACGTACGTACAAACGGCAATAGCCACCCGAAACGACTGTCTAGGGTGAGTCAGATTTCCTAATCTTACTTGTTCTCCAAATTTTCTCGACCTAAGGGGATCAGCAACAGTCACCCTCGGTCACTATTTATGTAATTAAACAAAAAGAAGTGAAACAACAGACAGTTTCTGACATTAGGATATTTAGAATGATACACGATTCTGGGGTCATGGTCGTTAAAGGGTAAAACGTTTTATAACAATTGTGCAAACAGATCACAACATACAACTGAAATCAGAAGACGTCACAAAGTGCGCTTTTCTTTCTGTTTCTTTCTTTTCTGAATTGTGATGCAAGTAGATACATTTTTCCAATAAATACGAATAAGCGATTCAAAATTAAAAATGATTTCTAATGTGACACATTCTTCTGCCAAAGCGACTACGTAAATCTATTTTTCCATAAAGCTTAACACTGATTTCACTCATGGAATCTCAGTACCTTCCCTGCACGTTTATATGTTTCATTTAGGTAAAACAAAAACTTTTAAAACATTTTAACCCTGTAACTACCAGAACGCCCAGAACGCACGTACGTACAAATTCGGCAATAGCCACCCAGGAAACGACTGTCTAGGGGTGGAGTCAGATTTCCTAATCTTACTTGTTCTCCAAATTTTCTCGACCTATGAGGGATCAGCAACAGTCACCCTCGGTCACTATTGCTGCTAATTAAACAAAGAAGTGAAACAACAGACAGTTTCTGACATTAGGATATTTAGGAAGATGATACACGATTCTGGGGTCATGGTCGTTAAAGGGTAAAACGTTTTTATAACAATTGTAATGCAAACAGAATCCGAGCATACAACTGGAAATCCAGAAGACGTCACAAAGTGCGCTTTTCTTTCTGTTTCTTTCTTTTCACAGATTGTGATTCATGGAATACTACTATCAGTGGACGTTATCAATGACGAGTAGCTATGTGCGTTATTAAATAATCATACATATGGAAAATGCTGTGTAACGGAAAATAGGGGGATTGGTGTTGTGTTCTAAAAAGACGGTTAGAAATGTTAACTCCAGGTCAATGCCGTTGGTTATATTTCTAACCCTTCTCTTGGAAAACAACATCTCATCCCACTATTGACCCATTTAAATACCTTTTGTGTACAAAGAATTTCAATACATTCACGGTTGTAAATTTTTGCATAGTATTCCACACTTTTATTGAAACGAACACTTTGAAAACCAAACCTGATGAGGGGATAGTGGTGTTTCTTTCTAGGTGCTCGTCTGCATTGAATGTTTTTCACCTAAACACACCTTTCAGAACAGAATACGAAATACGAGAAAGTTTCTTGGAAGTCGCCTACGAATTTCCGTATTTGAGAAATGTTTACTAAAACGTATAGCAATATGTTTTATTGCAAATACAGCTAGGTGTAGCTGAAAAAAGGACAACTGGATAGAAATATTAATTTGTACCTTTCATTAGTGTTTTATTCAAAGGGCAAATAATCACATCTACTGTGGTTGTTTAATTGCCACAGCTCGCTGGTGATGACGTAAATTGTTAAGACGTCTTATCCTAAACTAACTAGGTGAATAAAACATTCTTTTCAGTATAGTTCGGATCGGAAGTAACGGAGGAAGTTTTATTTTTCCTGGAAATCGAAGAATGCGGTGGGCGCAGCAAGAACATGTGCGTTTTTTTCAGGACTAAACGGGCAAATAAATAAGAAAAGGCCACGTTCTGGTAACAAAGAGTGAAATGCTATTAACTGTTCACTGGCCCAAGCCCTAGAAAATAGATGACGCTGGTGTTTAGATACTAGCGATGCATGTCGAGAAAATGGTGCTTCCGGTGCATGTCAGCTTAAAAGAAAACACGTAAATATCGGTTACACAAAAATAACGAATACATTTTACAATCGCGTTAATACTTCATCAATTCCTGATTACAATAATACGGATTTGAAGAATGGGTAAAAGCTCTATTTAACTAGGAATCTAAGTGCTGAATGCTTATAGAAGGTTCGTGTACAAGAATTGAAGCGGAATCAAAACCGGGATAGATGTAGGTTTATCATACACAGATAACTCAAAGTTTGTATGGTTAGGGGAGTGGAGAAACCAAGAAGTCAAGGAAGGGCAGGGACCCTTCTTTTTCTATGTCTATAGTAAACTTTATGCCAGGAACTATGGATAAGAAATCAGAGAGCCAAAGCATGTACTTCAGTAGTTGAGTGAGGACAGACAACGAAAACATCATCAACTCACCTGATGAATGAAGATGGATTTGAACACCGCAGGATTTGAGATAGTGATTTTCTAAGGGTGCTTTTGGAAAATTTGAGAAAGAACAGGTGACCGTGGGGTGCCAACAGGTGCTGCCTTCTTCTGTTTGTAGACAGAAGTATTTTGAAAGCGGGAAGAAACTTCTGTAATATCTCCTACAAGTCTTAAAGCTTGAGAGGGAAGTGATCAATTTCAGCTTCACTACTATTGACTCTGGGAAAGTAGAATTTCCTCATTGTGGAAGGACACAACTGAACGAGGGATATTAGGAAAGAGGTTTTCAACATCAATGGAGGCTTCGAAAAAACTGAGTTTTCCGAAATTGGCAGGGTTATATTCTTGTTGAAATGGCTTCTATTGTACTTTTAACAAGATCAAGTCAAAGAAGGTTTGCAATAGATGTTTTCCAGATTTCTGGTGGGGTTTGCATATCCCTGAGAGTAGTAGTCGGAGAGGGTTATCCGGTTTATGAGTTTTGACCTTTCCGAAAGCTTCAGGGACACTGGAAAACTCCGTGGGAGATAACATATTCAGGGAGATACAGATCAGTTAGTAAGCCATAGTTGCGTAATTTTGATAACTTAGAAATTGTATGGGCAGTTGTGTATGAACCTTTAAGGGTAGAATGAGGGGAGATTATTTGGAATAGTAGCTAGCATTTTCGTAAGGTAGAAGTCAGCTTGATCCATATGGACAATTTGGTTTTATTTTGTCAGCTTCAAGAATATCTAGGTCCGGGGTCTCACCTTGCAGGGGCGAGTAGTTCAGATTTAGAATATTTTCAAGAAGAGCCCAGAAATTACGTGTTTATTTCGCATGAGGCCACATGTTTTTTTATGACAGAGTATATTCCTGTATTTCTGCGGGGAGGTGCTTAATGATTTCTTTAGTCTGGGGAATAATATTCCTTCGGTTTGGGTTGAGAAATTTGGAAAACTGAATTTGTAACCTAAATTTAAAGGCTCCCGTTTGGTTTGTCTTTTAAAGGTTTGGAACTCCGATTCATGAAGTAAGGTGGCAATTAAGTGGTCTTCCAGGGTCCCCCAACCTGGGGAGAATCTGAAGCAGTTTTTTCAGCAACAAGAGACCTAAGTTTATTTATATGACCTTTCCTTTGATTTTGAAGAAAGTGTGTCCGTAATAGAAATAACTATTACACACTAAATTGTCTAAGTAATATAGAGAGTGGAGCCTGCTTTGCAAAGTCTTGATAAGCCAAGGTACGTTCTTCGGTTTAACAGAGTCAATAAATCTACTTTTCGGTCTTATTTCAGCACCCATTCTCTTTTTCTATGCTGATGCTATAACTACAGCATCACGAATAGAGATAATAGGAGAGATAATAGTTTTTTTTTATCCGGAGGAACTTAGGTATGAGATGCAGTTACCGTGGTGCAATTAATCAAAAATGAGAGGTGCTCACCTTCTGTACACAGTTTTCTTCTTAGAAGAGATGAAGTCTTTAACCGCTCCTTCCACAAGAATTGAGTGGATTTCCATAGGGCAGCATTACTGTTTAAAAACCAGAGGATATACTTTCCCCTTACCCAAGACGTCAAAGGGCAATTAAGGTTGTCAATGAACGATCATATTCGTCTTAATTTAGAGAAAAACACCACACCTCCCAATCACTATCTAAAAACGTAGGTTAAAAAATCGTCTTTATTTACAAATAAAAGGGTGACTTTAAAAGCTCCAGCGAGCTATTTCGCAAACCACTTTCATAATCGCAAGATCAGGAGAAGGAGTGAAATCACTATGAGGCGGTACATGGCTTATATAGTAACAGAGATGAGCACAAGATTACAAATATGCAAATGAGATGAGTAAAAGATATTAAATGTCAATCACTACAAACTATTTACAAAATTACCAAAATTATTTTGAGGGTTCCTTGCTTGGATATTCCAAAATGTGATCTCTACAGGCACCAGGAACATAAGCAGGTGTATCCTCATTGCAGTACTTAGGTCCCAGTTTTATGTAATGTGAAAGACTCTCAGTGCACACACAACATAGAACGTTTTTGTCCAGGCTGTTTATAGCAAGTTTGCGTTGTCCCTAATCCGGTTTTAGAAGTCTCCCTCAAGGACAGTTCTTGATAAAGTCGAAGTAACTACTCCTTTACGAATTGCATATTTATGTTCAGCCCATGTGATTCCCTGGCTTCTGTAGAACTGAACCCACATAGCAGAGATTTGCAGTTCGTCCACTAATGTCCAACAGTGGGATACTGTAAACACCAAAATGGGATAGAGGTGAAATTGTGTCTCTATCTCATGCCTAATCATAGAAAAAAGTTTTTGGGTTTGGACACCAAAACTCAAAGAATATTTTTGCAGGTGTTTTTTAGCAAAAGTAACAACTGATTTCAAAAAGGTTATACTTCCCACGTAGGTAGTTGTTGCGGATTTACACTTCTATTGAGGAGGTTATAGGAAGTCTTCCGTTTATATTGTTGTATACGTTTTTTAACACAATCCGTGGGGTACCCATGTAATTTTACAATCTCGTTAATCTTCATTAATTCCTGATTACAATAAATACGGATTTGAAGAATGGGTAAAGGCTCTATTAACTAGGAATCTAAGTTGCTGAATACTTATGAAGGGTTCGCGTACAAGAATTGAAGGGAAATAGAACCGTGATAGATGTAGGTTTACCATACACAGATAGCTCGTATAGTTAGTATGGTTAGGGGAGTGTGAAACCAAGAAGTCAAGGAAAGGCAGGGACCATTCTTTTTCTATGTCTATAGTAAACTTTATGCCAGGAACTATGGACTAAGAAATCAGAGGCCAAAGCATGTAATTCAGCAGTTGAGTGGCAGGACAGACTAACGAAAACATCATCAACACACCTGATGTATGAAGATGGTTGAACACCGCAGGATTTGAGATAGTGATTTTCTAGGTGCTGTAGGAAAATTTGATAAAGAACCAGGAGTGACCGTGGGGAGCCAGCAGGTGATCCCTTCTTCTGTTTGTAGACAGTATTTTGAAAGCGGAAGAAACTTCTGTCACCTACAAGTCTTAAAGCTCGAAGTGGTAGTGTCAATTTCAGCTTGGCCGTATTGATTCTGGGAAAGTAGAATTTCCTCATTGTGGGAGTAAACAACTTGAACGAGGGATATTAGGAAAGGGATTTTCCAACATCAAGGGGGGCTAGGAAAAACCGAGTTTTCGGAAATTTTCAGGGCTTTATTTTGTTAATGACTTCTAATTCTACTTTTAACAGAGTAAGATGAACTGAAAGTGGGCAAAAGTCTTCAAGAAGGTCGCATGAGATATTTTCAGATTTCTGGTGGGGTTTGCATATCCTGAGAGTAGTAGTCGGACAGTGTTATCCGGTTTATGGGTTTTGTCCTTTCCGAAAGCTTCCGGGACTCTGGGAAAACCCAGGGGAGGTAATGCACATTCCGGGAGATACAGATCGGTAGTAAGCCAGAGTTGCGTAAGTTTGATAACTTAGTAATTGTGTGTAGGCACTAGGGTCTGAACTAAAGACAGAACGAGAAATTCTTCTGAATAAAAGCCAACATTTTTGCTGTAATGTATTCAGCTTGAACCATAATTACAATTAGAGTTTGTTTTGTCCGCTATAAGAATGGGTAGTTCCGGAGTCTCTTGCAAAGCCTCAAGTTCAGATTTAGAATATTTCCAAGAAGACCCAGAAATTACGTGTTTATTTCGCAGGAGGCCACATGTTTTATGACGAGTATATTCCTGTATTTCTGGGAGAGAGAGGTGCTTAATGATTTCTTTCAGTCTGGGGAATAATATTCATTAGGTTTGGATTGAGAATTGGGAAACTGAATTTGAAACCTAAGATTTAAGGATTCAGTTCGGTTTGTCGTTAAAGGTTAGGAACTGGAGATTTGGTAGATTAAGTTGTCTTCCAGGTCCCCCCAACCTGGACAGAATCTGAAGCAGTTTTTTCAGCAACAAGAGATCTAAGTTTATTTATAAGACCTTTTCCTTTGATTTTTTGAAGAAAGTGCTCCGTAATGGAATTAACTATTACACATGAATGGTCTAAATATCTTACCTCCTGCAGAAATAAACAAGTAATTTCTGGCTCTTTCTTGGAAATATTCCTAAGAAATCTGAACTTCTTGCTTCCTTGCAAGAGACCCGGACCTAGCCATTCTTGGAAGTTGTCAACACTACACAACTCTGTCTTACTAATGATCTGTATCTCCCGGAATATGTTACCTTCCCCGAGTTGCATAGTCCTTAAAGCTTTCGGAAAGGTCAAAACTCATTAACCAGATAACCCTCTCCGACTACTCATCTCAGGATATGAAAACCCACCATAAATCTGGAAAAATCTCTTGCAACCTTTTTGAAGCATTTTATCACTGTTTGATCTTACTCTGTTAAAAGTACAATGGAAGCTATTAACAAAATAAAACCTTGCCGATTTCCGAAAACCCAGTTTTTCCTAGCCGCCCTTGATGTTGAAAAGCTTTTTCCTAATATCCCACGTTCAGTTGTTTCCTCCCACAATGAGGAAAATCTCCTTTCCCAGAATCAATATAGCCAAGCTGAAGTAGATACTACCCTTCAAGTTTTAAGACTTGTAGGGGACAGAAGTTTCTTACGCTTTCAAAATACTATCTACAAACAGAAATAAGGTACAATAGAAGCCATTTGCTACAGCACACTGTCACATGTTCTTGCTGAAATTTTGCTTCAGCACCTAGAAAATCACTGTCTCAAATCCTGCAGTGTTCAACCATCTTCATACATCAGATATGTTGATGATGTTTTCCTTGTCTGTCCTCACTCAACTGCTGAATTACATGCTTTGGCTTCTAATTCTTCATCCATAGTTCCTGGCATAAAATTTACTATAGAAATAGAAAAACAAGGGCCACCGCCCTTCCTTGACTTCTTGGTTTCACACTCCGCTAACCATACAAACTTTGAGTTCTCTGTATATCGTAAGCCAACCTTTATCCTGGTCCTCATTCCTATCAATTCTTGTACCTATCAACCCGATATAAGTATACAGCACTTAGATTCCTAGTTAATAGAGCCTTTACCCATTCTTCAAATCCATATTATTGTTATCACGAATTGATAAAGATTAACGAGATTGTAAAATTACATGGGAACCCCACGGATTGTGTTAAAAAACTTATTCAACAATAAAAACGGAAGACTTCTGTAATCCTCACCAGAAGTGTACCCACAACTACCTACGTTGGAGGTATAACCTATTTGAAACAAGTTGTTGCTCTGTTAAAAAACACCCGCAAAAAAAAAAGAAAAAAATATTCTTTGGGTTGTGGTGTCAAACTCAAAACCTTTTTCTATGGTAAGGCATTATAGAGAAACAATACCAACTCTATGCTATTTTGGTATTTACAGTATCCCACCGTTTGACGTTAATGGACAAACTACAAATATTTGCTATGTGGGTTCTACCTACAGGAGCCTGGGAATAAGATGGGCTGACAATAAATATACAATTCGTAAAGGAGTATTTACTTCGACTTTGTTAAGAATGTCATTGAGGGAGACCTAAAACCGGATTGAGACAATACAAACTTGCTATCAACAGCCTCGGTAATAGTTCTATGTTGTTTTCTGAGTGTCTTCACATTATAAAACTGGGATCTAAGTGCCACAATGAGGATATACCTATTTATGTTCCTAGAGCCTGGAGAGATCTCATGTTTGAACATCCATGTGAGGAATCCTCAAAATTATTTAAATAATTTTGTAAATAGTTTGTAGTGATTGATATTTAATATCTTTTACTCATCTCATTTACATAATTGTTATCTATGTAACTACATCAAACAAAGATCTTCGCTCTTTCCACGTTTATAAGTGAGTCCTGGAAAAATTCTCATTGGCCGCCACCGGGAGACGAACTCAGGGTCTTCCAGTTACGCGCCGGATATGCTTCCAATGCACCACAGCGGCCTCGAATTCCTCCAGACTCACACACACCTAACTGCCAAACCAATTTGGCAGGTTGCTTCTTGGAGTCCCGCACAATGCTGGGGATTCGCCAAAGATAGTAAGCAGCAACTGAAGAAATAATTAGAAGGTAAAGGTAAGCAGCAACTGAAGAAATAATTACAAGGCCAAGGTAAGCAGCAACTGAAGAAATAATTAGAAGGCAAAGGTAAGCAGCAACTTAAGAAATAATTACAAGGCGTAGGTAAGCAGCAACTGAAGAAATAATACCGTGAGCCTCCCGGTGGCGGCCAATGATAATTTTTCCGTGACTCACTTTATAAACGTGGAAAGAGCGAATATCTTTGTTTGATGTTCCTGTTCCACGTTAAATGTCTGTATTAATTATTCATTCTCCTTCTAATTATTTCTTCAGTTGCTGCTTACCATCTTTGGGGAATCCCCAGTATTGTGCGGCGCTCCAAGAAGCAACCTTCCAAATTGGCTTGGCAGTTAGCGTGTGTGAGTCTGGAGGAATTCAAGGCCGTTGTGGTGTAACGGAAGGACATCCGGCGCGTAACTGGAAGACCCTGAGTTCGTCTTCTGGTGGTGGCCAATGATAATTTTTCCGTGGCTCACTTATATACGTGGAAAGAGCGAAGATCTTTGTTTGATGTTCCTGTTCCACGTTAAATGTCTGTATTAATTATTCTATGTAACTATATAAGTTATGTACCGCCTCATAGTGATTTCACTCCTTAGTCTGATGATGCGACCATAGTGGCTCGCGAAAGTGCTCGCTAGAGCCTTTAAATTCACTCATTTTAATTGTAAATAAAGACGTTTTTAACCAACCTTTTTTTACAATGATTGGGAGTTGTGGTGTTTGTGCGCTTTATTAAGACGAATCTGACTGTGCATTGAAAGCCTTAATTACGCCTTTTAGTTTTGTTTATTTGTGTGTGTCACTTATATGCTCTTGATTCTATTTATTTCTCGTTTCCCAGATAATTACATATTTTTTATACATACTGCATATAAATTTAAGACTTCTACAGGGTAAACATCCAGATTATTTGTCATTTTATGTAAATTACTGATGACTCTTGGGGGTGTAAAATACATTACAAATGTGAGGACATCGAACTGATCCGAATAAATAGCAATCACAAGTACTGAAACTATTCAATGCAAATAATATATTACCTGTTTTTTTTTATTTTTTCTTGTATAAGATCGCATAAAAGTGCCCTTTCTTTCAAATGGGAAATTGCCTGTTGATTTTATTTTTAGAGGATAAAAACATATTCCTGTTCGCAAGATGTACTACCTACTAATCGTCAGCGAACGATGTGTGTGTTTTCCAAATTATATAAAGAGGTAAAATTAAATAAAAACGATGAACTTCGATCGACCAAACATAGGTTACAGTTATTGTTAGCGAATAAACGCGTATTTTTCCATTGTAGGTGAGATTCCGGGATATGTATATTTTTTGCTATGACGGAATCAATTAAAATCGCTATGAAACTCACTTTGTACGTAAAGGTTTCAGGCTTTCCTTGTGCGATTGATGTGTTCAAAAGGACCTAAATGTGCGACAGAAAGAAAACAGGCACGACTGTCTGCTATTACTGAAGGCAGGGACAATTAGTCTACTCCAATTATCATGGCTGTCAGACAGTAACATCTTGTTCCTCCTCTCAGGGGGGAACACAACAATCTGAGGGCCGCTACTAAAACAGATTTTGTCCGCATAGCCTGCAGCTCTTGGAAGGTGTTTTCGTGAGACGCATTGCTGAAATTTAATAAGCACTGGGGAAATGCTTGGCGCCCAAAATTCTAATACTGAATTTACTTCAGGTGTAATATAAAAATCAAAATACGGAAAAAGTAATATAAGTTTACTCCCAAAAGCAAGAAACAAATCAAATAGTTAACTCAAACTATAGCCATTAGCGGAAAATAAGTGCCGAATTTTCAGTGATTCATATGTAGTCATCCATTTAAAAATCACAAAATTACATCTCCCTAGAGCAGGGCCTCGCTCCAAAATCAAACCCAATTTTTCCCTCTCTGTCAGTAAACGATTTTTATATCATTAAAAAGGGAATCAACTACTTTCGTTATCTCTATACGTTTTTAAAGCTAATGCAAAGCTGGTGTGTAAGGTTTGGTTTAATTTGGAAATGACGGATGGAAATGACGCAAAAAGATATATGCATGAATCGTATTATTCTTTTGTAAAAGTTATGCTCTGCTAAAGGAGAAACCTCAACTTGTTTTTGTCTCTTTCGTGTTTTAGCACTACTATAAGCAACAACTTTCGCTAAAAGAAATCGCCCCATTCTAATTTGGGGATACTAGTTCTTGGAAGAGTGCAGAACGAGAGCCACATGACAAGACACCTCATATGTCTAATTCAGCCGCCGAACCAGGTCCCATATGCGCCGATTGGTTGAAAGTGTCTGTTTCATTGATGCACGGCCCTTGAAAAAGATAATTCTTGGAGGAGGATTTATAGATGTGTACTTGGTTCTTCCAATATTAGGTACTAATCGAAAGGTAATAGGAGTCATTGATCAGAATCGGTATTATAAGGTAAAAGTCCTACATTCCATGTAGAACTGTTTTGTTTTTGAAAACAGTTTAAAGAAATTGTAAGTAAATTTCCGACACGTAAATTCTAGGTTTTAATTTGAGCTGAAAATGGTTCAGGATAAATTATCTCATGATAAATCTTTAAGTAATTTATTTGAAATTTAAATTTCATATTAGTACTTTTGCAGAAATACTGTTTTTATCAAGGTGTTTTGCCTGTAGATTCTGTCAGCACAGCGGTTCCCAAAATACAGATATGGGGAAGTTGAATGCATGTCATATTCTTTATTTTATTTTCTTTAATTGCTTTTTGATTTGTTTGATGAACTAATTAAACCATTTTCTTGATTCTTAGCGTTTCACGGTAATTTGAGTGCGCAAGGCAAAAATATATCATTTTTGCCCCGAGCTTTTTATCCAGTAACAAAGGATGGGATTAAAAAGATTGTTCACCATTTACACAGTTGTGATGTCTTGAAACTACGGCATGGAAAAAATATTTCTAGGTAAGTTAATTCTGCTGCTCATGGCATTCAGCGTGAATAAAGAAAAGAATACAATTTTGTTTCAGATCAGCGTTTAAGAAAAACTTTGAGAAACACAAAGCACATGAATAAGGTAACCGGTGCAATTCAAAATCTCAATGAATGCAGAATTTGTCTAGGCACGCAAGCGTTGCTATTTGTAGAACACTGTGAAGCCGAATTAGTTGAGAATAAAACTCACTGCCTTTCAATAACGCGCAATTATTAACACTTTCTCTGCTTTATCCCACATTTCTAAAGAAGAAACGATTTTGAAAATAAAAATGATAAATATCATTCTTTATTGATATTCTTGGCCGAATTATAGAGCAAAGGTGCATGTTTGAAAAAAAGAACAATATACTTTCATTCTCTTCTCTGGCCTCATTTAATTTTTTCAGCATGAAAACTTTTCCGCCTACAACTATTCAGGCAGAAAGTTCCGAAGAAAATCTGTAATTTCAATAGGTGTGCATCAACTTCATTCACAAGCATGAATGTCTGGACATGGAGAATGCATCATTTTATTACATTTTTAATTAACAATGACTTCATCGTGAAATTTTAAAGAGTTATTTTATAATATATTAATTGTTACAGCATTCTTAGTGCTATGCATGAAGGAGGATTACCATTCCTGAAATTTTTCTTTTAGATAAAACTTAAAACGTACTCCACTTTGCTGTCGCAATGTATTTTTATACCGTGTCATTAAATACCATGCAAGCGATAGGGAACACACATTGGGTTTTGTGCGCTGCATCAAAAGGCAGTAAATTCGAGTACCTTTTACAGTCAATACAGTTAATATTTGTCTAGTAAAGCGGCAAGCATATAATAGCGTGTCTGTTGGAAATGGTCTGGAGTTGTGCGTTGAGTTCTTTTGCTTATTGGTTTTGTGTTTTCACCAAACTAGAATGTTATGAACTTTTTTAATAAAGGATTTAGGACTAATGATGAAGAAAGTAAGAAATGGTTGAGGAATGATAACTGCATTCTTCCACAAAACTAACTTATACAAGATCAGAAATAATTGAATTCGTATGAGCAAGATTAAATCTGAAGATTTCTATCTTATTGGATCACTAGGATCTATATACCATATTTTAACAAAACATTTTTATTTAGAGTCTTCATTTTTTCCAGAAATATCTTATTTCGTTTGATTTTACAACGATAATTTTTGGTTTATCTGCAACAGAAAAATATAAATTTCCTACGTTGCAAATATTGAATTCTACACCGTAATTATTGTTTTACGGGATGACTCTAAAAGAAAGGGACAATAAATGATAATGTCTTTGGTCGTTGTGAGCTCCCATACGAGAACCGACGTCCAAAAAACGAGAGAAAACGTCACCATTTATAATTTCATTTAATCCATATCTGTACGGATTTTTAGTTTCAAAGCAACAATGTATATAAGTCGATTGATATATATTTATTTCAGATATGTAAGAAGAATTATAGTAAGATGAAGCTATAACTCAACAGCTAAACTTCAAATTCCTGATCAAAATGTTTCACTAATTTACGTGAAAAAATTTATTAAATATATAATCCATAGAACAACAGAGCAATCGATGTCCTGCATTGTTTTACTTCAAGAAAACCCAATTGTGTTCCTACCTAAGGGCTTGTAATGATAATCTTAATGTTTTTAAACCTATTTGGATATGTCTGATATGTCTATATTTGCGTGTGTCAAGACGCACGTTCTTACCAGTCTTCGAAAAACGTATTTATTTTAACACCCCCTAGCGCAAAACGATGCGTAACTTGAAAAAGTAACTATACCTAAAATACTCTCCGATAATATATAGAATCAAAAGATAAAATAAATTTTTTAATTGGATATTTAGATGAAAAGGTATGGAAAAATGTATTTTGAGTTAGACAAAATATGCATTTACGCCTCCAATCTGCGAAATCCTACAAATTATAAAAACAAATAAAAGATCATCATTTGCAAATTTCAAGCTTCCCAATGCAAAAATAATTTTACAAATCGGGCCAATGGTTGCAGAGATGTGGTGACTACAGTCGAACGGACGAGCGGACAAACCGATAATATCAGCACGATATTTTTTTACAGAAGACGTGATAAAAGGTCTGAAACAGACACCATGCGGAACATTTTAAGCAAGAAAGATGACACCGAATTCGGGGGTGTAATGAGCACGTCTTTTGAATCCGTTCTGACGCAAATTAAATTTATCCTAGCTGTACAAAGTCAATGGAACTTGTCTGGAAAACAGTAAATAGTATCTGAAAACAGCGAGAAGTTTTCAATCAAGTGTTTAATCTCTCAGATCCTGCTGTAAACGGAATGGTGAGCATACACCTTCTGGTTGGAGTCCAATGAGTTAAAAAAATATATTAATATGAGAAGCGTTTCGCAGCGGAAACGCTCTCCAACAAAGGAAGAATTTTTAAAATCGGACTCTTCGAAACAGAGATATGGACAAATAGAAGATACGCATCTACGCCCCCTAGTGGAAAAGCCATACATTATTTTAGCAAAAAAGTTTTCCGAAATTAGCTCTTATGCTCCGTGGTGGCCTAACAATTATTTACCAAAAATTAGAAATTATATGAAAAACATTTCCCATCACGAGCTGTATGCGATAGAGGAATAATTTTTAAAATCGGAGTTTTATAAGCAGAAATATCGGGAAAAAACAACTTATTTTTGCGCACCCTAGCGGAAAGCGTATGATTTACTTGAAAATTGTAAATTTATGAGAAAACCATTTCGCATGAGAAACACTATCCAACAAAGAAAGAATTTTTCAAGTCGGAGTCCGAACACTAGAGATATGGACAAAATACAATATACATCTACGCCGCCTGGCGAAGAAACCATGCTTTATTTAAAGCAGAAAATATTTCTAAAAGCTCGGTCGACATGAGTAGTATCGGTCCAAAAACGAGTTTTTTTCAATCGAGATTTTAGGAGCTCAGATTTTGCTGAAAATTCACCAGAAGCGGAAATTAAGTCACACGCCTTCTGGGGGCCAAACCATTTTTTACCAAATATTAGAAATTTTATGCATAGGATTTCCCATTAGGAACTGAATCCGGTGCAGCAATAATTTTTCCAATCGGAGTGTTAGAAGCAGAGATATCTTGGGAAACGCACTTTACCTTTACGCCACCTAGGGGAAAGTCTATTAATTACCTAAAAATTTTGAAATTATATGGAAAATATGTCACACCGCTAACTCTGTTCAATAAAGAAGGATTTTTCTCAAATCAGACCATTAGAAGCAGGAATATTGACAAAAATAAGATATACCTCTACGCCTCCTGTCGGAGAAACCATGCAATATTTTAAGAATAAAATATTCAGAAAAAGTTTGTCGATGTGAGTAGTATCGGTCTACGAATGATCTTTTTCAATCGAGATTTTAGAAGCTCAGATTGTATGGCAAATACATCAGAAGCAAGAACTAACCCTTACGCCCCCTGATGGTCAAAGTATTATTTACCAAAAATTAGAAAATATATGTAAAAGATTTTCTATCAGGAGTTGTATTCACTGGATTTTTTTTAAATCGGAATTTCAGAAGAGATATCGGGGAAATGCAATTTATCTTTACGCCTCCTGGAGGAAAATCGATGCGTGACTTGAAAAAGTGACTAAACCTAAAATTAACTTCGGCATGAGTGGAATCGAAAGTCAAGAGTAATTTTTGATTTGCATGCTTAAAAGAAAATGTATAGAATAAAATGTACTTTGATTTCGAAATCATCTGCTTTTACGCCCTCTAGCGGTGATACTTTGCATCGTAAAACCCAGACAAAATAAAGGGCCATCATTCGCACATTTCGAGCTTTCTAATACGAAAACAATTTTTTTAAATCGGACAATTAGTTGCAGAGATATTGTGTCTACAGACGGACGGACGGACGGACGGAAAAACCGATAACATAAGCACGATCTTTTCTAACAAAAGGCGTGCGAAAAAAGAGTTCAATGTTGTTTGCTTAATTCTGCACTTTGTGCCTTTGATTTTTGACGAATAACTCCTGGTTCAATAAAACAGCTGTTGACTTACGAAGAAAGCCAAGCGCGTTGTGAACCAGGTATTTGGGTAATGGGTGCGCTATATTCCGAGTGAACGGGAATGTTTAATTTGTATTCCAATTAATAAAAAAAATTAAGCTTTCAGAATTTTTTGAAAACGATGATTTTTAAACACCCATTTATTCCCATGTTTTAGAATATTTGATTCACCGATTTTCCCTTATAATCCAAATGTCTATTTTACACTTAGTTACTTTAATTGTATGAACAAAAAAAAGATAAAAAGTAAGAAAAGAGAAAAACACGCACGTAGTTGTGAACGTAGATGAATACATGTCGTTTTAGATGTAAGGAGAAAAAGTGTTTGAAAATTCATGCAAAATCTTCATTTTCCGCTAAAACGTGTTTCATAAGAAGAAAAAGGAGGTTTGTAAGAAAAACAAAAAAGGTGAATTCTAAGTAAAAAAGGAAAATTATTTTCTCGATAAAGTATTTCGTATGTATCCTGTGCGTGTATTTGAACAACTATTAATTGTCTGGTGTATGGTTTGCTATATTTCTGAAATACGTCGCTTTAAGAACAAAACACAGAGGAGTGACTTGTATTCTAAAAGTAATACAAACGTTTTTCACCGTAAAAGGGCGAAGCCAGTCTGTAATTACGGCCAAATCTAATATTCAAAATTTAGTGTACTATTATCCAATCACGGAGAAAGTTCGATGGATTATTATGTAATGAAAAGCTTTCCTTCCCTGTTATCTCCGAAGTCGCAGTAAAAGTGCACTTATCTGATAAAAAAAGAAAAATAAGAGGAAGTACATTTATGGTATTGCCTGGAAACCTTTCAACAGGGATTTTTTTCTTTTCAGAAACATCGCTTCGAGAATGTGTGTCGTTGCACTGAAGTCAAATACCCATTACACAGAAAAAGTTTACCGTTAAACAAAAGCATAACACATGATTTGGAATGTGTCAAAACTAAGCTGTTTAGGTTCACGTAAAGAACGCAATGACAGAAATCTGACACAGTGCAAGATAATCTGACGTGCCCCTCTCTATAGAGCATGATGCATGTAATACATTAAAAGTCAAGAAAGTACTGTATTAAAACCCTAAATATATACATTATTATTTCTTTTTTTGCCGTGGCACGATATATTTTGATTGAAAACCAGATTGAAACAAGTTAGTAAAATTATGCAATGCATTGATTATAATACGCTTTCCAACATACCAGAAATCATTACTGAAGTTAGGAGAATAATGGTTGTGGAATAAATCTCGGTCCTGTGCCCTGACCTTTGATCCCATTTTGATGATATTCAACAGAACCGGTTTGGTATACCTCCGAAATAACATGATAAAATTTTCTCGCAATGAAACCATTTTTACGTACGTTATGATGCATTAGGGCTATGGAATAGATCCCGCTCCTGTATCTCAACCTTTGACCCCATTTCGCCCATTTTCAATAGAATCCGTCGCCAGGCAAGACCCTACAACATTATAACATTTCACGTATATCGAAGCATTTTTACGTAAGTTATGACGCATAATGGCGATGGAAGTGATTCTGCTTCTATGTCCTGACCTTTGACCCCATTTCTTCCATTTTCAAAAAGGTTTGTCGCCAGATGGTCCCCTACCACATACTAAAAGTTCATCGAAATCGAACTTTTTTTACGTTAGTTATGACGCATAACAGCAGTGGAATGAATTCCGCTCCTATGAACTGACCTTTGACCCCAGTTCGTTCACTTTAAACAGGGTTCCTTCACAGGTGATCCCCTACCAGATACTAAAATTTCATCGAAATCGAACGATTGTTACACGAGTTATCCTGCGGACCGACATACGCATGACGCAATGAGGCACACAACGCGTGACGCAATGAGGCAGATGAGAATCTGCTTGCCGCAAGAGTGACGTCATAAAACTTTATTAGTTTCCACACACAATGCGTGACGTAATGAGGCAGATGGGAATCTGCTTGCCGCAAGTGTGACGTCATAAAACTTTAACAGGATCCACACACAATGCGTGACGTAATGAGACAGATGGGAATCGCGACCATCTGCTTGCCGCAAGTGTGAAGTCATAAAACTTGAATAGGATTCACACAATGCGTGACGTAATGAGACAGATGGCGTGACCGCGCGCCAACATTCTCAAAGGCGAGATTATGACATCATAAGATTTCAAAGCATTGGTAACATTAGTGGAACAACGCCATCACTAAAAATGTTATAATTCGGGGTGGTTATTTAACCCACTAAACAAATTCTCCTAAAGTCGAGATCAAGCTAAATCGATTTCTAGTACCAGAAGACGGTAGGTTAACGACTTTCATCAAAATTCTTAGAGCCGTTTTCAAAATAAAATATACATACGTACATACAAGAATTGCTACTTTAAGGTGGACGTCAAGTAATTTTGCTTCCTATAATTCCAATGGAAAAACGTCTCAATACATATTTTCTGCACAATTAATGGGTTCACAAGGATGAAAATTTGAACATCGATTAAAATATCTTCATTTTATAACTTGCAATACTTAATATTTTCTAAACCAACCATAACCATATTTATGCAATTCAACATTTGTTTGTATACTGACGTCATGAAAATACAGGTCGCGCCATCTTTCCTCTCGTTTCAGCACCACCAAATGAAAAGTGATTGATTTTTAATATAATTATGGATATATTTTAGAAAATATTAAGTTTTCCAAGTTATAATATGAAGTTATTTTAATCGATGTTCAAATTTTCATCCTTGTGAACACATTAATTGTGAAGGAAATGTTTACCAAAGTTTTTCAATTGGAAGTATAGGGAAGCAAAATTACTTGACGTCCACCTTTATAATATGGGATAATGGCGATGGAATGGATCGCAATCCTATATCCTGACCTTTGACCACATTTTGTCCATTTTTAATAGGGTTCGTCCCCAGGTGGTCCCCTACTACATACTGAAATTTCATTGAAATCGAACCATTTTTACGCACGTTATGACGCATAAGGGCAATGGAATGCATCTCGATCTTATGTCCTGACCTTTGACCCCACTTCACCCATTTTGAATGGGGTTCGGCCCCAGGTGGTCTCCTATTACATAGTAAACTTTCATTGAAATCGAACCATATTTACGCAAGTTATGACACATAAAGGCAATGGAATATTCCGCTCCTACGTCGTGACCTTTGACCCCATTTGTTCCATTTTCAAAAGGGTTTTTAAATAATGAAATTTCATCAAAATCGAACAATTTGTACGCCAGTTATTGTGCGGACAGACGGATGGACAAAGCTGGAGCATATACGCTTCTTTAACCTACGGTTGGAAAGCCTAAAAAACATGACAACACATTTATTCTTGCACAAAATTATATAGACTAAAATATACTTATTTTACTTTCGTGGACAAGCAGTCACATTCTGTATTAAATACAATTTGAATGTAAATTTTACATGGTTTGCTCCATTTCATTGGAAAAATAATTTATTGTACAGATTATTTTATTTTTTTGGCAGTAATAGTAGTTTGACTTTGTCAAGCAAAGTGGAGCATAATAACCTCAGGTACTACATCACTAAAATACATCACTAAATAATAACCTCAGGTACTTTCATCGAACGAAGGACATATTTTCATGTGTGTTTCATTTGGTAATAATCCAAAAATAAAATCTTGTTAGTTTTTTCACACGGACGAACTAAAGACAATGAAATTACAGTATTAAGCAAAGGAACCTGAAAAGGATTAAACGCCTCCAGACCTGCCAGGGGCCACGACGCGTCCAGTTCCACTGTAGGTACTACTCTAGAATAGAAAAAGGCTAAAAAAAAGAAACAAAAAACAATAACTCTGCCACAATAAACGACAACATTCCTAATACTAATCCCCTTACCACCACGCTTATGTGAAGCACCTGAAGCGTTCTTTCTCGTACGACATCACGTCATCATCCGCGCTGTATTTCTTCTTGGTTAAATATTTTCTCTAAGCCAATTTGATAATTATTTTTATGGACAATGAATAAACAAAGGAGTGTTGTACAGTTTACTCCAACGAAGTGTACTCGTAGTTCTGATTCATGCTTTCAACACACATCACAATGTATTAACGTGACAGCATTGTTGACATTACACTCACGTTTTCGCCGTACATCACAAGGATCAATTTCTGCTTTCCACTTTTTGAAAGTATTAAATTTTAGAGTTGGAATTTTCGCCATAGCTACTGCTCTTTGTGGCGAGATATAAAATTCTTACATGCAAATCTTCTGTAGAGAGTGAAAACCGCAAGGCACATGCGTTAGCTCACCTTTCCCTTCGAGGGTACGTATCATGCTCAGGTTGGCGTCGTCAGGTGAGGAGCTCTTTCGGAAACAGCTATGTCCACGGCTGTTTGATTGTAGCTAATTAAAATTACGAAGAACACAAAAAAATATAGCTTTTAAATTGCATTTTCCTCCTCTGAAAAACTGTAAAAAAAATTGGAATTTCGTATTTTGTCACCGCGGTCTTATTTATTTCAGCAAGAAATCATTGTTTCAGCTGTTTGTTGAATAAACAATTTCCAAAGCAGAAAAACACAAATGAGGATTTTGAGTAATTTCAAGCGGTGTAAGTCCATACACCGTAATGCTAAACAAAAGAGCTGTAAAAACGTTATAATACGGAAAATTTGTAGTAGTTGGCATTTATGTAATAGCCAATAAATTTGGCTGTTGCACAAGTGTTTATTTTTCTTTGCTCCCGTTTCATTTTTTGCCTTATACGAATTTCCTACGCCAATTCGTATTTTAGCTTCAAGAAATATTCTATTAAAAATTTGAAGCGCTTTACGAAGCGAAATCACTTTTCTATTGAACTTGACTCTCAAATGCATTGCAAACTGCAATGCGATACCAAGAAAAAAACAGAAGTGTGAACCCCACCCTTTTTTTTTCTAGGAGTAGTATGCCTGTTTAAAGCTCTCTTAACGATATATTTCTAAGGCATTGCTTCTTGAAGTCGACAGCGGAGAGAACTCCTTGCACAACTAAGTTGTTTGGAATTTTTTAAACACCCTTCACATTGCTTTTAGGTCAAAATTCTTCTGCCTTTACAGGTAGATTCCATAGCGCTTTGCGAATTTATTCCTGTATACCTACATTTCCATTCTTCTTTTCCAGGAAAGCGATCAGCTGATTTCTCTGTTCTTCACATGAGAAATTTCGCTAAATATTTTCACTGTGCTAATATAAGATGATCATACACTGGCGTGCAAAAATTAAGGTAGAGACGGTTTTTCGAATGTAATGTCGTGCAAAAGTGCTCCACATCGACTCAAAACATACCATAAGAACCCCAAGATATAAGAATATTGGACAAGAGAGCGAAACCCCCAAACAAAGAATACAAAGGCACTTTATTGAAAAGGTAGCTTCGAGAACAACTGGACAGAAGATAAAAACGTACATGTGAAAGGCGGCTGCCAAGAAAAATTCAGTCTTTAGTGGAGGATATGATCACCCTGACTGCGTTGCAGGATTTACAACGTCTGTCCATGCTGAGGACGAGGTTGTCAAGGAGCTGTTGAGTCATCGCGGTCCATTCCTCTGGTAGCGCAAATCGCAGCTGCGGAATCGTTACTGGCGGCTGGTAACGTGCTGCCAAGCGTCTCCCGAGAAACTCCGACACGTGTTCGCTTGGAATTAGGTCCGGGAACCTTGAGGGCCAATCCATGCTTTGAATATCTTCACTGTCCAATAGCTCTGCGACAGCCACTGTACGATGTGGTGTAGCGTTGTCGTCCATGAAGAGGAACTCAGGACCCACAGCACCTCTAAACAGACGCACGTGAGGCGGGAGAACCTCGGTACAATGGCGGTGACCAGTGACTGAACCTCCTTGGAAGATGATGGAGGTCAGTACGGCTACCAAGCATGATACCACCCTAAACGAGAACTCCGCCACCTCCAAACCGGTCCGTTTCGATGTTGTTGGAGGTGGGATTGTGTGTTCCCTGCTCCTATATATATGTATACGTCCAGAATCGCTCGTCAGACTAAATCGGCTCTCATCCGTAAAGAGAACTCGACCCCATCGCTGATGTGTCCACTTCTTGTGTTCCTGGCACCGGAGAAACCGCCGTCTCCGATGAGCAGGCGTTAATGGCACACACCGTACGGTCGCCGTGCAGATAGACCACCTTTGTGCCGCCTCCTGGCCACGGTAAAACACGATAACGGAAGTCCTGTTGTCTGCTGCATGTGCCTTGCGATTTTTCCCGCTGTCTCCGTCTGTCACTTCTCGCATGTAGGACAATATACCGGTCGTCCGCCGCCATGGTTGCTCGTAGACGACCACTGCTAAACTCTCGGACAGCTGTTCCTGTCCTTTGAAATGCTCTCCAAGCTTGTGAAACTTTGCAAAGAGCGATCCCGAACTCCTTGGCAACACTAGTCACACTTCGACCTTCTTCAAACTTCCCAATGAGGCGTTTTCGGGTCACTTTATTACTCTTTCGTCATTTAATTTAAAAAAAATTCTCTCGTGAATAACGTTTTTATTTTTCTTCTAGTTATTTTATTTCTTGCAAGAAACAACATACTATTTTATATCTTCTTTGAGGCAGTTTTAATGCCCAAAGACATCCAGTTGTCGTCTACTGGATTACCTGTTGGACATATCACTAATTGGCAGCAACTCGACGTCGTTCAAACCGATGTTCACTGTGCAATAGCTTTCACCGAATTGCTGAGTGTACACCGCCCGTGTGTTTTATACCCTTCCGACACTGCCGCCTTTACGTCATGCTGCATATATGCGCATGTCTACCGTACTGGACCCTAATCTATCTCCTGTGTGGTCTTTCGGTCCGTTTGCGTGCTCGTTCCGCTGTTATGCTAATTTCTCCTCTTCGTCCTTAATTTTTGCACACCAGTTTATTTATACTCCGTTCCCATGTTAAATCCCGGCATT
The DNA here is from genome assembly GCA_039090855.1 of Macrothele yani. Classification (NCBI taxonomy): domain Eukaryota; kingdom Metazoa; phylum Arthropoda; class Arachnida; order Araneae; family Macrothelidae; genus Macrothele; species Macrothele yani. The sequence continues at coordinate 181,389,917 of CM077034.1, read as the reverse complement.
TCTTTAACTTTCGTCCTTTAAACAATATATAATTATCTTTTAAATACCATTACAAAAAAATTGCTGTTTCGCGAATTAAATCCAGAATATCACTACATTTGGGCTCGTTACGACGAGGTTCTTGTGTATATTTCACCGATCACCGTTGCTTTCTTAAATGAAGGTTTATCAATTTATCAACTTGAACATTGTCTTCTTCTCTTACAAAACTAACTTACTTGAAGAAACTACATCTGTGCTTAACAATAAGAATAAAATTCCCGAAATATGCGGTTTTTATCCACCAGGATAGCAACAGCATATAATTTAAACTATATATATTTTCAAAAGTGGAGATTTCACTTTAAAAGTTTGATGTTTTGTTACAGGGATAAAGTGAAAGATAGCACAAGTGAAAAAAAAAAAAAAACATCATTGACTCTGAAGTACCAAATTGAATGAAAACAACGCCTTCTTGTGGGGCGCCTTCTAATTATCACTTGCCTAAATTCTTATGTATTCAAAGAATTCCCTAATTCCTACGTAAAAAAAAAAGACAGAGAAAGCCAGAGTATTGTCTAAAAGAGTGAAATGAGCAAAAGTAAAATTGAAGCAAAACAAATAAAATAACCGTTCTTTGTTGTCAATTGTCGGACAAATCACGCTTCGGTTTAAGAGAAAATGGTGGCACCATCTCTGTCCGCCGAAAACAGGAGAAAGAAGTCGGGAATCATTTACTCGCACCCTGCATACCACAACAACATGAAACATTATGGCCTACAGTGATATCGGATACGAAAGCAGATCACCTCGACTGAGAGTCAGTACCACAATGAGAAGCGACTTTGAGTCAAAGACATTCTACGGCACGTCACTCTGGCGTACCAGCAGAACATCTACGTGGCCATATTTCAGTAGGAGAATGCCACAACGTATGTGGAAGCGACAACAAGGGCCCTCTTCAAGGTTAACGACGTGCAAACTCTACTGCGGCCGACTAGATCGCTGGATTTTTCACTCATGGAAAATCTCTGAAAAATTCTCTATCCACAGATGCAACGGAAAGACCGTTGCACCTGTGAATAGACACGGGTAAATAAAAGCTGAATGGTTATTCCATGAAACACTATTCAGACATTATTAAATTACTTCAATGCATACAGCAAGTTTTACAAGCCAGAGATGGCCACACCGAATATTGGCCATATACATTGCACCTGTGAATAGACACGGGTCAATAAAGGCTGAGTGGTTATTCCATGAAACACTATTCAGACATTATTAAACTACTTAAGTGCATACAGCAAGTTTTACAAGCCAGAGATGGCCACACCGATTATTGGCCATATACATCGACGCATCTCGTACGTATTAAACCGGGAAACTAAACATTTGTTCTATATCGCCTAATGAACATATTCTGTAAAAATTAAATTTTTAGCTTGACTACTTTCAAGTGATTTTTATTTTATGGATGGACATCAGTGTATTAATAGCCACAGAAGCGATTCATTGCTGTATAATTAGTTTTCAAATGATATATAACCATGCACGTCTATCCATGAATTTTCATCAATAAAAATCTGGAAAAATATTTATATTTAAATTGTTTGTGGCATTTTATGAGACTATTGGCTGCGGATGGCTTAGTGGTTAGTGTTTCAGACTATCGATGCTGGGTCCCCAGGTTCTAGCCTGGGCTGATCTTTCCGAGATGGTGTGATTTACTAACAATCGCTGAATATCCGCCGTGCATCGGACGAGCACGTTAAGTGACGGCCCCCAGGCTGGACCCACTGGTTAAATGGGTATCCTTTCCTATACCCCACCTGAAATTCTCTCACCCCTCTATGTGCAATATCGTACTTGTACGGTGGCGCCATCTACTGTACTCTAATCTCACTACAAACTGTTCTGTCAAAAGTCGCTAGACTTGCTCGCATTCCTTCCGTTTCTGTGTCCTGCCCAAAAGGCGATCTCGCTGTAGGTGGCTGGGACCTAAACTCTACTACCTGTGGACGGAAGTCCTACAAGAAAATGACGCTACCCCCCCCCTTATGAGACTATTGTAACATATATATATATATATATATATAGCAGATATTAAGATATTAATCTTATCATTTCATATTGGTTTAAGTAGGAAGGGTATTTCTAGAAAACGCTTGACTATACGTTTAAAACTAACGCTGCGGGAATGTATCAAACGGACAAAACCATACTCTTTAAGCTTAATGTACTACAGGAGAGAATTGATAAACCTGTGATGTTTAAAACAGGTCCGACAAAAACTATTTAGTGCATATCACACATCTGTATAAGGCAGAATGTCTCTAACAAAAATACAGACTGCCTGATAATAGGCAAATTCATGACAGCAGTGGAGTTTTCTGGACACACATACATTTATATTTATCGCTAAAAATAATCTGAACCAGACACACAAGCAGCCACTTTTTATTCGAATAATAGGCATCTTCAGGAAATATGAGACCTATTGCGACAGCAAATTCTTGGTGTTCTATGTATATCAACAAAAATTACTTCTGATTTACTCTTACTGAAAGGTAAATTCAAATCAATGTAATTTAAATATCTACGGTATTACACAAATTTACATGTTGATAATGTTGAATTAGCGAGCACTGTCCTATGTGTTAAATCTTGTTTGGCTTTTTAAAAATGTGACATTTTGTCTTTAATAAGCGCACCTCCTATTCACTTTATCAATATACTATCTCCATTTCTGGTTTCCTTATTCATTTCATATATGTTACAAGTTTAGTTGACAAAGCGATCGACTGAGCAAATAAATTATTTTTTGTACGAATTTACATTTTTGCAAACTGTGAAAGAAAAAAAAAGACATAAAGGTATTTAAATTAGAACACATACCTTCGCTTTTAGTACTATCTGATTATTTCTTACCAGAGGAGAAGAGAGTTTATTATTTATCCTTTATTACATATCAGTAGAGAAGGCAAATTCAGTACGAAAGAATTAGTGTTCTCAACAAATAAAATACGTGCTGTCATTTGTATTTTAAAATATTAGGGGTATGCAAGAGTTTCTGCCGCTACAGCTAGCAGGCGCTGTAGGTGTCAAACCGACAAGTGACCCGTGCTTTCAATCCGTACATGAAGTTAAGCACTGCGGTCGATCAAGTTCATTTGTGGCTCAGTTATTCATGCTTAATTTAGGGAAACGTGCGAGTGAAGCGTACGCTTCAATATGTCAGGCGTATGGTGATACGGTTATGCGGCAGCGTAAAATTCGAGAATGGTTTACCAGGTTTAAGAACGGGGACCTAAGCTTGGAAGACATGAAACATGCAGGTAGACCACAAGAACTCGCAGATGAGGAGCAGGAATCGCTGTTGCAAGAGAATGCCGCACAATCGACTACCCAACTGGCCAAACGTTTGAAAGTGGCTCAGTCAACGGTGGTACGGCGTGTACAGGCCTTGGAAAAGATCAAGAAGATTGGTAAGTGGGTCCCGCATACTTTAACGGAGCGTAATATTGGTCAACGATTGGGCATCTGCATGTCGTTGCTGAAGAGGTTTCAAGGGAAGAATTTTTGTTGGAAGGTTGTAACCGGGAAAAAAATGAGTCTATAGCGACAAACCCATAAACGATCCGGGGTTGACCCAGGCCAGCCATGAACATCCACCGCAAAATATGATATCCCCGGGAAAAGGTTATGTTGTGTGTATGTGATGCGATATGCATGGAGTACTGTACTTCGAACTGTTGAAACTGGACGAAGCAATCACTGCACAACGATATAGCGATCAGTTGATGAAACTAAACGCCGGAATCGAGCAAAATCCCCTCGGACAGATAAAGGACGCCGCCTAATCATTTTGTTACAAGATAAAGCCAGACCACATGTCGGTGCCTCCACGAAATCAACCTGCCGCCCCGGTGGCGCAGTGGTCTAAACGATGGCCTCTGATCATTCGTCCGAACAGGGTCTGGGTTCGAATCCCGGTGAGGCATGGATGTTGTGTGTGTCTTACGGCACTGGCTCTCTCCCTTCCCTGGAACCAGTGACCCTAAATTAGGGACGGGCGCCTGCTTATAGCCCATTGAGTTGCTCATAGTGGTCGTTAAACCTTCAATCAAAAAAAATCAACCCTTGAACTGTTACACTGGCAGGTTTTAACGTACCCGGCTTATTCCCAAGACATTGCATCCTTAGACTTTCATCTGTTTCTCTCTTTGCAACATTCCCTAGCCCAACAACAATTCACCAATTTCCAGAGGTGAAAAATTTGTCACTGCGTTCAACAGCTCAAAACCCGAGTCCTTCTATCAGGGGGACATTTTTTGGATATTTTTGATATCTCGTGCCTGAAAAATTGCAAAATGCCATTGATGCTAACAGCCAATATTTCGTTGAATAAATGTTTAACCGTTTCCTGATTGTTCCTGTGTCCTTTCTCCTTAAAACGGCTTAAACATTTGCATACCCTATATATTTTAAAATTTTACTTAAATTAATAGTCAGAGGAACATTATTTAATGCTCTCACGGGACAAAACCCGTTCTTGTTGTGGCGTTGTAATGCGCTGATGTCCTGTGCTGAAGAGCATGAACACATTTTCGTTCTACTGGAAACGCCTCCAGAGTTTAGAAGTGACACCATATGGGACACGCAGCTCCTGGTACTCTGCCATCTAGGTTTGACCAGACTCAAGTCGACCGATGATTCTGCACAGACTTTGGTAATCACTATAGGTCTGCTGAGCCATATTCATTTGGAAAACAGCCCTGTTTCACGACCGAAACGCACAATACCTGCTCTAATATACTTCTCTGACTGCTGTTTTCATAACTTGCCGAGTCCGACGAGACGTATGTGCTTCTGCTAGCGCCGTCATTGATCTGCTGGACCAACAGATGGACTTTTGGGATTTCAGAAGAGGTATGGAGTACTTTGCATGACGAATATCTTTGTGTAGCGCAACGATTCCTGTGATTCACAATTTTCTTTAATTTTTGAACATGTGTACCTGTGATTATGTAGAAAACCACAAATTACTTAGGTCATCGTTTTTGTAGGATACTTTTATGCCACATCGACCTAATGATACCATGAGAGAACTAATGTACTGTGAAAACCAGCACTTTACCTCGCGGAACAAAAATGCTAACGCCGGAATATTGTCTACGTCAGACTTCGGGCTCATTAAAGAATGTGTTTGAGATCAGTGGAATAACTGAATTTTGATCGGAGAAAACCATCGTACTGCTAAAATAAAAAAATCAGGTTGCTCCAGTGTATTGATTTCATCATCAGATATTTTAACCCATTTAAAATCCCAGCTCAGATTAAATATTTCGAATACATAAAACATTTTGTGAAAATCTAATGACAGAAGTTCTGTACTAAGTTAAAATGCTAAGCTGGATCATTGCGCTGGAAGGATTTGGCGCAAAACAACAAAAACAAACTTTATTTTATGGTCCATTACTTCGGGAAGTGTTGATAAGTTCATATATTTTTGTGTTTAAAAGTTATGGTTATGCACCTGATGTTCGTTTGCTGTTCTGAAGATCTGCAGGAATATATAGCATTTCTAAAACACTTATAAATCTTAATCATCGTCAAATATTATGAATTCACACTCCCACAACTTTCTGCTTTGACCAAATTTCCTCCATGCCGAATCAACATGCTTTCGAATTTTATCAATCCACATGTCTTGTGGTCTTCATCTAGGTATTTTCTATTTCTTTTAAATGCCCTTAAATATTTCAGCTGTCAAGAATGATAAGTTCTTCTAGCAATGCTATGCGTGTGTGTTAGACTGTCACTCAAAAACCAGTTGAGTACTCAATGTGATACATTCTAATTTCGTTCATTTCAATAAAAAAAATAAAGAAAAGAAAGTTCTTAGACAATTGGTCAGTATTTAACGGTGGTTCAATGCAGCCAAACGTTTTAATGCGTTCTGATATATATTGACAGTGAAAATTTACACCAAAGATATCAGATTACAACAAGTAAAGTTGTTTTTATAGGATTCCCTGTCCAATTATTAATTTATTTGTTTCGGGGTATAACTGGCAGTGCTTTTCCCGTACTTCCAGAAGGTACTGCTTCTGTTTCCATTGGTTAGTTAATACAGAGTTAAAAGGCTGTATTAGTGAAATACCTCTTTCTGCTTCATCGTTAACAATTTTGTCATTCTTGACTATCCTTTAATGAATTCATCATCTTCCTGCCAGGCGCTAGAATCAGCTTGAAGAAAGTTATCAGATACATGCAAAGCCTCGCAACAGTTTTTTGGTGTTGTTTGTCACGAAGTCAGATAATTTACTTTCTTTTATCAGTTTTTTACCAATATTCATTCTTCGAGGAACGGATTCCTTCTCTTTTCTGTCTAAGGATGAAAACATGGCAACTTTTATCTCCAGAGTCACTGTTTCATGAAAAGACTGTTACTCTCATCTCGATGATACGGCCTCGTTGAAACTCCGTCAGTTCCCCGTGCGCACATCTACTGCTGCTCCTCGGCATGTCTACCGATTAGGGATCTCGCCTGACTCTCACCGTGCACTTCGGCAAGCATGTAGAGTCCCATGCGCGGCGCTTCATAAGCCCCAGGGATTGCTATTGAAGAGCAGGTCATTGTAGCGAGTGCATGCTGAAACTAACGAAATTTTAATAATTTGCATGTCTTCCCTACCCTTAGCTATTCGCGTTAATCGCACAGTTGTATCTCAGTGCGCAGATTTTTATGACGATGAGTGTATGTTATCTAATTTTATTGACCAAAACAGGTCACAAATAATGGATTTTGTAAAATCACATAAATGCAAAGTATACAGCAGAAATATTATTTCTTTGGTTATTTAAGAAAATGCATTATCTCAGGGAATAATTATATCACATTATGCAGACATTTTGGAAGCTTTCGTGAACTGCAGCATGGTGTTCTGTGGATTGATATTTTAACTGCGATGCCTGTTTATAGAAGATGCTTTGTAAGAAAGACAAAAATTAAAGAAATAGCATAGCGATGTTTTTGTGCTTTGCCCATGTGCCTTGCCATAGTAAAGCAATTAATTCCTGATGGTGTTTAAGTAGTGCTCTCATTAAATATTTGAAATCATTTTAATATAATGAAAATAAAATCAAGGTCACATTTAAATTTGGTCTTCACGTATCACTGAGAAATAAAAATAAGGATTTTATTCTCTCCTTTTCACCTGGTAAAACTAACGAAAGGCTTGTTGCTAAATGTGATATAATGTATTAAGAAACAAAAGCAATCACAAATTGTAAAATATAAATTATTTTTTATTTCAATATTAAACTAAACAGTAAGTAATTTTCATAGTTAAGTTACGTGTAAGATATAGATGAGCTTGAGAAAACACATTTCCTTAGTTGGAAAATCAAAATAGTATAATTTATTTAAAGACGAAACACGACTACTTTCAAGTACTCTCACCCAACGAAACGTGAGTTTCATTGAGATTCTGTGCCGAAACATGACTCTGCATATGGAATGTGTATGTGACCTATATTACGCATGAATCAATTAGTATGAGAGCTGCAGTAAAAGTTTTCTGCAAAATTTTCTTACCGATATCATTTGTAAATCGCTATGGATTTGGAAGTTTATATATACTTATCACATCTACATGATGATCATTCTCCTGCCCAATGTATCAGTGCATTAAGTAAATTGTCACTGCCGAAATAACTACAGCGACATTTCAGTTGAATCCTGTCACGAATGCAGCAGCTAAGCGGACGACAAGCATTTTCCATTGGGTGTATTAAAAAATATTTCTGCAGTTCACATCTTGAAGGACAACTATTTCAACTAAATACCCTCTATTATACATTAGCAACTTCTTTTTATGATGACTGCTTTTTTGCACATTGAAAAGTAAACTTAAATCGGATTTTTCATCATGTTATGCCTACCTCGTCATGTGAAATCATACTATCGCACTTCACAACACATTTGCATTGTGAAGAGAGAGAGAGAGAGAGAGAGAGAGATAGAGAGAGAGAGAGAGAGAGAGAGAGAGTCTTCGTTTTTGAGGATAAGACTCTTTCCACTGTCTGAGAATTACACTTCCTAACATTTTTTACGAAATACGGAACAATAAAGTGCAGTATTTTACTGAATCAAATACTCCTTGGATAATGTTCCCTGCTATCTTCAATGATCCTATGTATTTCGAAACAAAGTGAATGTGTTAGGAATTCCGTATAAAACGCTAATTTCATTGAACCTGGGCTATTGTGTTGACAAAGAAGTAGAATGTTTTCAATATTTTTTTCAAGCACATCCGGTAATATGAAAGCCATATACAGAACATGTAAGAAACGATTATTTATGTTTAAAAGAAGACGAAATCAGGAACACCCTTTATGTTTCAATTTCATTTTTGCAAGCCATTTAACAGAACAAATGTTCGCCTTTGATAATTCCTTGTCTGCAATAAGTTTAAATCAAGGAATTATAGCATTCAAGGAGAAAATGTGTAAGGAAGAGTCAAACTTTAAACCAAATGCTTTTTTAATGAGTGATCCATTCGAGAAACATAATTTGAACAAAAATGTGATATCCTTCTTAAAAGATCACAACATTTTTGGGCAGTTAACATGTGAACCACAATCTTTCTTTTCTTTCAGGACATATAATGTTTTTTATTATTACGTCTTCTGTGAGAATATACACAGTCGAGTCGCATTATTAATATTACCTTTCAAACCAACAGAACCACATGTAGTCAGCTGGTTTGAAAGGTACATAAGGTGTGCAGTAGGAATTCTGAAAACGTATCGCGTGTTGCTCTCATGGATAAAAGGAACGATTTCTCAGATTTGCAAGAAGGGATGATTATCTGGCTTTTTGGCCAAGAATGGCAGTCGTTCTGAAAAAGGGCAGTTTGTGAACTGTTTGTGTGCTGCTGTGGTTAAAGTGTATCGTGAATAGAGAAATCGAACCATTGCAAATAATTGACATGAAAACTCCAGAGCACCACTTGCCATTGGTGTGAGAGGTGAACGTTGCTGTGAAGGTCCGAGAAGGCCGAACGATATGCTACAGTGGAGCACTTCCCAGGCCGAATGATCCAGGGGGCTACCGGAAGTGTATCTAAAACGACAATTCAGCAAACCCTGCTGCGTGTGGAGCTCTGATGCAGCCGGGTGATTACTGCAGCTATGCTAACGAAGGTGCAACTGCAGAAAATTTTACATTTGCACGGCAGCATCGGAATTGGACTTCCGCCCGTTGGAAAAGGATTTGCTTCTCCGATGAGTCAGGTTTTCTGCTTCATCGAACAGATGGACCTTGGTGTTTTAGGCGGGAAACCTCGAAGAACGAACTGTTTTCTACAATTGCTGGAAGAACACAAGCTGGTGGGGGCGGCATTATGGTTTGGGGAATGTTTTCGTGTCATTCTCTTGGTCCACTCATACCTGTGGAAGGTACTATGGACCGAATTTGTTATTATTCCACCCTTGCCGATTAAGTACACCCATACATTTTGATAGTCTTCGCTAGGGCGCAAAGGATCTCCGTCTCGACAATGCGACGTATCAAACAGCTAGAATTGTCCCAGACTGGTTGGAAAAGCACGAGGAAGACTTCAAAGTACTTCCCTGGACCCCCAATCCCCAGACTTAAACCCCATTCAGCATCTGCGGGAACACCTTGATCGTGTTGTTCGCTCTGTTGATCCTTCACCACGCATCCTCCAGCAGTTGTAAGATGCACTGCAGTCAGCATGACTCCGCACACCTATGAACACCTTGCAGCACCTTACTGAGCCACTCCCAGCTCGTCTAGCTGCTGTCCGCGCTGCACACAGCGGTTAATATGGATATTAGCGGGTCGTCACAATAATATGAGTCGACCGTGTAGAATGTCCTTTGTTCTCGTTATTTGCCAGGTTTGTTACAACATTTAATTTCGAAATTAAAATATTTGATATTATGGATGACATAATATTAGCCAGTTATCTGAAGTGGAAATAAATAAGCAGCTGCTTTTGCGGACGGCTGCCTGAATTATAAGTTCAGATACCTCACAAGTCCCCTGACGAAACCGTTTCGTTGGGTGAATAGTGGGTTCTAAATTAATCACTTCCGGTGATAGCATTATGAAAACTGGTTGAACTCAAACAATGGCTGAAAATAAAAATTTGTCGCTAGGGTATATGCGGTTTTATGTCAACCGAAGCTCGGATTTCAACGATGAGAGTAATCGAAAGTATTCTTGGTACATTCATATTCGGACGAAATCCCCGACTTCCCGGCATGCGAAATTGTAATCTACCACAATTATGGAAAGGAGTGTAAAAATAAAAGAAATATTATATCAGAAAAGAATGGTCGTCGTCGTTCACTTACAGCTTATTTTCATGTTGCACACCGATGTTAAACATTGTGGTAAAGTACGATATTTAAAATTTTACGAATTCTGTATGTATTCCAGAAGATAAAATTTGCTTGTGGTTCCTCTATGTCTGCTTTTGTTCTTGAACACTACTTTTAAATATCCTGGTATTCAAGAGTTCTTAAATTTCAACGATTTCAGACTCTTTTACAATCTATGTTTCTTGGTAAAACTTATGGATGGTAATGGCAGATTAAACATTAACTGGAAAGCCTTGCAGTTACTGTCTAACCTTTAATTAGGATGAAGTGATTTTCTGCCATTATGCGAACTCCTGAAAACGTGCCATAAATTTCTTTCATATTTGATACTTGGTTTTAGAATTTTTTAAAACACTTCGAAATAGGTAGCAAAGAAAACAAGATCTGTTTCGCTATCATTTTGAATTAATAAATACAGCGGCACTTCAGCTTCGGTTACATGTTTTTCTAAAGGATCGAGTTAAGAAATACATAAATACAAAAAAAAGTGTAAGAGGAATTTAAAATACAATTCTCAAACTATAATGAGTTTCCAAATAAACCAACATAATCTTAGATTACGCCCATTAAATTCTGAGACGCACATGCATCGTACACGTTTACAAGACTTTGTTTTCAAGTTTAAGCCTACACTTAAACTGGCTGTGTTAATTTCTCATTCTAATTTCCTAACGAAAACATGATAAGTAATTGCTTACGAATTCACATTTTCAGTAATGAAAAAAGAGATAAAAAAACTTTGTTTTGAAATAGTAGGTAGTAAATCCGTAAGGTCAAGTGAGGGATGTAAGGTCAGTTGATACGTAACATCACAGCCTCTCCTTTACAAATGTCAACCCCGCCATTTTGTGGTGCATCCTGTTCCCACTAAAGGGGCTCTGACGACCCCCAATAGCGGTATAACTATACCATCGGGATTAGAGGAAATGCTATCCCAAACTCACTAACCCCCTTGGCCACTGTGGTGAGTTATGGCCAAACCCCTCTAAAAAGACTCCACAACTTCAATCTTGGCCCTCAGTCTCCGGCAGCTGGAATGTACCTGGCCAAGGCAGCGGCCAGTGCGACATGAAGGCAGAGGGTGCTAAGAATCCCCGGAGGACCGGACTAGGCTGCCATCTGATGCTGACCTTGGCGACGTATAATGGACGCTCCCTATCTTCTGATTCAAGGCTTTTTGAATTAGAAGAGGAACTACAAATATTTAAGTGGGACATCGTTGGGCTAAGTGAGACAAGGAGAAAAGGAGAAGATCTCATTGAACTAAAAAGTGGACATCCCTTCTACTATCGTGGGACGGATACTGGCAGAACTAGTGGTGTTGGATTTATACAAAACAAGAAACTGAAGGATAAAGTTGAAGAAATTGAAAGTTCCTCTGACAGAGCTGCACGACTCGTTATCCAACTCTCGAGAAGATACCAGGCTCAGATTATTCAAACTTACGCACCCACCACAAGTCATCCTGAAGAGGAAATTGAAGAGTTTTATGAGGAAATTCGTCATCTAAATAATAAAGGTAAGCAGCACTTGAAGATAATTATGGGAGATTTCAATGCAAAAATAGGGCAACGGCAACAGAATGAAACTTTAGTAGGTAAATTTGGTCACGGCAACAGAAACCAGCGTGGAAATACTCTCGTTGAGTTTGCATAGGCAGAAGGGTTTTTTCATCTTGAACTCCTTTTTCAAGAAAAAGCCGCACAGGAAATGGACATGGAGACATCCAAATGGGACGACAAGTGAAATTGATTAAATCATGTGTAACAAAAAACTCGTCATAGAAGACTGCAGTGTGCTAAACAAGTTTAACACAGGTAGTGACCATAGATTGGTGAGATGTAAGATGCACCTCAACACTAAACTCGAACATTGCAAGCTCATAAGACAAACAAAATGTATTGACATTACCAACCTTAGAAAACACCATATTACTTTCAAGTTGGAACTGAAGAACAGATTCTCTGCTTTAGAAGGCCTAACATCGGAAGAAGTGGATATTTCTGAAGTTAAAAGAAAAATAACCAAAGCTCTTATAGAAACAGCAACAAAATTAGCTGGGTCTAAGAACAAGTTGCATGTGAACAAAATATCAGGAATAACCAAAATGTTGATGCAAAAATAAAAGATATGAGGACAACTAAAGAAGATGTGACTTCCAAAGTGGAATACATAGAGCTATGCAAGACAGTACGAAAAAGTATCACTGAAGACGTAAGGAAATTCAACTGTGAACTAGTGAGGAAAGCAATTGAAAACAACCAAACTTAAATATAGCAAAGGGACATCTCAGTAAGGAAAGAAAACAGATTATGGCACTGATGAGAGAAGATGGTTCTGTAACAAGAAATAGAGGCGAAATTTTGACAAGAGTGAAAGATTTCTACTCCAAATTATATGAAAGGGATGATACATGTACTGCAGACATCATGGAAGGTACCAGTACCAGAGTTCTTCCAGTCCTCCCAGCAGAAGTTGCACATGCAATCAAGAACATGAAGCGGGGAAAAGCTCCATGAGAAGATGGAATTACTGTAGACATCATACAATAAGCAAGTGGAGAAATCGAAACAGTACTCGCCCAAATTTTCACTCGATTCCTTAATGAAAGGAAGATTCCTGAGGATTGGAACAACGCAGGAACTACAGACCTATCATCCTCTTATCAGTGGTTTATAAAATCTTCACTAAAGTTCTTTCATACCGTTTGAAGGTAACACTGGACATGGCTCAACCGAGAGAACAAGCTGGATTCAGGAGTGGCTACAGCACAATAGATCATATCCACGTACTGAGAGAACTAATTGAAAGAGCGAGGGAATATGAACTTCCATTATGCATGGCTTTTATCGATTATGAAAAAGCCTTTGTTTCGGTGAAACCATCAGCAGTTACAATGGCTCTGAAATCCTGCGGTATTGAAGATGCATACATTAATATTATTAATAACATCTATGAAAATGCAAGTGCAAAGATTCGGCTGTTTGAAAATACAACACACATAAAAATTGGAAAGGGAGTGAGACAAGGTGACACTATATCTCCGAAGCTCTTTAATACCACATTGGAAAATGTCTTTCAATCACTGAACTGGGAAAACAAAGGATAAAGATTAATGGAGATTATCTAACCCACCTTCGTTTTTCTGATGACATAGTCATTTTTGCAACTACCACATCAGAGCTGCAGAGTATGATCCAAGAACTTGCTGACAAGAGTTAAGAAGTGGGATTAAAAATGAACTTCAGAAAACAAAAGTGATGTTTAATGCTTTTACAAGAAATGAAGATTTATCGATTGATGGAGAAAAGCTGGAGATAACAGACACGTACGTTTATCTTGGACAGCAGATATCAAGTGAGGGTCACATTGATGAAGAACGTAGTCGGCGTACAAAACTTGCCTTGAGAACTTTTGGAAGAAAGAGCATAATTTTCAAGAGCAATAGCCATTATGCCCTAAAAGAAAAGTGTTTGATCAATGCATCCTTCCAGTGCTTACGTATGGTGCAGAGACGTGGACCTTAACTAAAGGCGACATACAAAGGCTGCAGACAACTCAAGCAGCATGGAGAGGTGCATGCTTGGTGTAACCAGCAGAGATAAGAAGAGGAACTCGTGGATCCGAAAAATGACAAGAGTGGAAGACATCATGATCAGAGTTAAATCCCTGAAATGGCAATGGGCTGGGCATACTGCCAGAAGAACAGACCATGGATGGACAACCGAAATTTTAGATTGGATTCCAAGGGACAGGAAAAAACCAGAAGAAGACCACATGGGAGATGGGTGGATGAAATTTGAAAGTATGCGGGAGTGACATGGAGGAGACTGGAACAAGACAGACCGTTGTGGAGGAAACTTGGGGAGACCTTCGTCCAGCAGTGGATTGACAATGGTTGACAATGATGACGATGAAATCCGAATGGGATTTTGTTGTATACTGAATATTCATATCACTCATAAACAATGAGCTTTTCCAAGCAATATATCTACTAGTTGAATTAGCATTAATGTCGAGTAAAATATTTACAAATTATTGTCACTTTCAGATTTCATCAATCATATATAATGAAATCAGATTTATGATTTCATCATCATTTCTTGAATTCAAAAAAAAACGAAGAAAAAGGAAACAGAGCTGTCAGTGTGATTTAGTACATTTTAAAATAAATTTTAGTTGTATCATACATTCCATGGCTGAAAAGAGGAACACTGGCTCGATTCTTTTGGAATTGTGGCGTAGCATATTACGTACAAAACAATCAAATAACCGAGTATTTATGATAATTTGAAATTAACATTTTTTTGCATAATCACAATAAATTTATAAATTAATTACATAAAGGGGAATTGATAAAGCGATAGAAAATACGGTAAAATATCGGGGCTATCACAGAAAATGTTATAAAAGTTTACAACTGGTAACTAAGTTGTCACTGGGTTTAATAGCATTTCGGACTCTTGCGGAAAGCAAGTATCCAACATAACTTACAATTGTCTGTCAACTGACTTGACACTTTTATTTATATATTTTATGTCAGTTGTATTAATTTTTGTACTTTTCTGATAGCTTCTTTTAGTCGCTTTTCTTTAGAAGTAAGGGAAAGAGCTTAAACACTCAATTCAAACACCCTTGTTTTGGTGTAAAACATTAACAAACATATTATTGGTAGTTTTAGGGACTTTTATAAATGCTGCGACATGAAAAAAATTCAAACTATGCACCCGATATAGCCAACCACAATGCCTAGGAATATTGAAATATCTAACGCCAACGTCGAGAAACAACTCATTAGAAGAACTATTCACTTCAAATATAGCTGATTATTTCTCCAGCTGCTTTATATCACCCAAATAGATTTGCTTGAATGTCAATAAATGACTTCCGGAGTTACGTGTAACTAACAACATATAATTGTGTGATTGTCTTATTAATTGTATTTCTTATGATTATTGTGATACTAATATACAGTGTATATCAAACCAACCACGTGTATTCACTATTATATTTTGTTTTAAAGTATTCCCAGGATTACTTATCATAAGTTCATGGGCTTGCCAAAAGATTGTCAACTATCGTGGGTAGCAACAGCGACTACCTCAAGAAAAGGGCTAGACAAATCTGAATGAACAGATCTTTTCTTCCACTGGGGAAGCTTATTGACCACATGCCACAACGTTTTACTGTGCAAGATTGTGTTCAGGTCACTGCTCATTTATTTTGCTCCAATCTGGAAGGAAGTGAATAAGGATCAGGAAAAAAGATGCCAGGTTGTGTAGGATAGAACATTCCGAATTATCACTGAGATTCCGCCGTACACTGTTGCTCGCAATTTGAGGGACGGAGCAGCTGCCGAGTAGGTACGTGAGTTTACCATCCGACTATCCAAGGAGTTCTTCAAGAAAGCGGTTGAACAGCCTAATGGATTTGTTAGGAGTGCGATTCACTATGACTCCAGTGTAGTACTTAAGAGTCCCAGACATCAGGCGGTCAAAATTACCCCTTGATAAAATAAGAAAGATGAAAACGCGGTTGAACACTGGTTCTTATGCTTGAGACCTTGTATCAAATGGAGAATGTGCGTGTTCAGCATTGGCTGTTGTGTGGTCGTGTCGTTACTGGAGATTTCCGTCCCATCCGAATTGAATGCTTTCTCGCTGCCTCGTTTCGTCTCTTGAGAAAACCATATCTCATGAAGTGATTCCTCCTCTTTTCCCTAAAGTTTTTTATTTACATTTTTTCATTCAGCTCACATTACTTAGCTTCCAATTGCTACGATAGCTACACCTACTTCTAACATGGAAAACGGTACTGGCTCAAGGGCGTAAGCTTTTCTTCGAAATACGAACAGACAGCTATATCTAACGGCGTTTGGGAAAGGTAAAAGTTCCAGAACGTTTAAGTGAAAAATATCTACAAATTAACGTTTTGCAAGATGAATATCTGATTTCACAAAGGACGTAAACACAGTAGTGATACAGTATTTACAAATGACGTAAATACAGTAAACATACTACGTAAATAC
This sequence comes from Macrothele yani, assembly GCA_039090855.1. Taxonomy (NCBI): domain Eukaryota; kingdom Metazoa; phylum Arthropoda; class Arachnida; order Araneae; family Macrothelidae; genus Macrothele; species Macrothele yani. The sequence goes on along the minus strand of CM077034.1, from coordinate 181,373,494 downwards.
AGTAAATATACTACGTAAATACAGTAAATATACTACGTAAATACAGTAAATATTCTACGTAAATACAGTATTTCATTTTCAAAGCTCTCCCATCGAAATTTGTGTCAGGGATGAACAGTGTTAGCCAAAGTTCTGGCAGATACTGATCCCTGTCCACCCCTTTAATTTAAACACATTTCACAGCTGTCACAACTAATGCAGTAATCGTCGATTTAGGTGAGTGCGTGATTTAAAAAATATGGTGAAAATTATGCATTTGCCTGGGAGTGATAGGTTGGTTTTAAATATATACTTAAATGTTCAAACTAAAAAGTAAATAATTTGAATGTTTGGAAACACATCTACATAGGTTTTGCTTCAAAGATTTCGAGTTATTTTATTTTTGACCAGGGGATATCTGTTCCAATGGTTCCTAAATGTTGAGCTATCCGTCGATCGCTTCTTAACCAGATCTTACAAGCATCTTTTCTTCAGAACTATAGTCACCTCTAGCTTATTCTGTTTTCTTTTCCTATTGAGTACCCGTACACAATTATACTAGTTTCCTTTTTACAAAAAGTCAGTTTTGGATTTTTAGATTTACTGAAACTTAATAGTTTCGCTTTTCGAATATCACAGACAGACGCACATTTAATACAAATATTTTAATCAATAGCAATTTTAATGAAATATTTTTAGTGTCAGTTAATTTCTAAACGAAATTTTCAACTGAATCTTAGAATTTTCGAATGGACGAACTGTAATTAATTAGCTTCAAGCAATACTGCTAAACATGATTTGTTTTTACTTTTTGGACTGAAGTCCACTACTTTTCTAAGAGGTGCAGCTGTTTTTGAGCCGTGTTCAGTAAGTAATGCTTCTGCGGAAGTGACTGGAGCATGGCCTGTCGCATAGCAGCTAGTCAGAGGACGAACGATTATTCATCTTGCCATTGGCTTATTCAGGATAGACCATTAGCAGTTTTTGTTCTAGAGCTTTGGACATAATCACTCTTCGTAGTTAGGTTAGAAAACCCGAACAGAATGGAGGAATGTAGGCGGTAACAGATCAGCCACGAATGGGAGTCCCGTATTCGCAACTTGCGATTTGAACAGGCAAAACGTCGATGAGTGCATCATAAAAATCAAAGAATAACTGAAAGAAACATTTCAAGTAAGCTGAGCATTGTGGAGGCCATTGTTAACGTTTTAATATACAACAAAGCGAGTGATCGGTGGGTACGGCGTCACCTAACAACCGAATTGAAGTAATTAAGATTTAAAATATGCCAGACGCTGCTTACTCTCAATGAAAATATGGAAGTTATTTCTCCGGTGCATTGTGACTTGTGATCAGAGTTGGGTTCCCCATTATAACCCAGAAATGAAAAATCAATCGCAGGAACACCGATACTAATTTTCTCCTGGAGTGATAAAAATTCAAACTCAATTTCTCCCTGTGAATGTACGATTACTGTATTCTTAGAATACAGAATAATTTTTATCAACAGTACATGTACGAAAGTACGACTATCAACTCTGAAAGCTGTCTACAAAGATTCCTAAAGACGTTTAAACTAAAAAAGGAGTAAATGAACCCGTTCAGAGAAGTGATCAATTTTTTTTTCAAAAATGAAGGATGAGAACGAGATGAAACGATAAGTATCATTAATTTTAAAAAATGTTGTGAAAAATTATTGAAATTGAAGTTCTTAAAAATTCTACAGATATGTCTGTAAAATTAAAAAATATATATAAGTACAGGTTCTTCCCGTCCGGTCGTCTAAGATGAGACAGAAAATTAAAACGCAACATACTAAGAGGATATGCAATGTTTAAAGAATCTATTATATAATGATATATTGTGTAAAGTGTAAATCTCATAATATAGGATAGCTAATGATACACAAATACAGTAGGGTAAAATAATGCTTACAGTTTAATATATGTAAAATTTATTATATAAATGTATTGCAAAGAAAACTTCCACTTGTAACACAATGTAGGACAATAATGTTAGGTATAGGGAAAAATCCCTAAAACTAGGAAATTCTGATCTGCTGAAAATCCTGATAGGGAAAAGGGTGTTCCGTGACATACTATTTTTTTCCCTTTTGGTCCATTTTCACTCAAATATTTTTGCTTGTGGCTGTCCCACCCCAAGTCCAAAGTAACTGTAACTATTACAGCTGATTACTTCGCCCCAACTCAAAATAACCGTAACTATTACAGCGATTTAATTCGTTCGCACGTGCGTTCCCACTTCTCAGAAACTTATAACCGGCCTGACTTGGTTTGACTTTGCTGGGTCTCTAAGACAAGGGTGAGTAGCAAAGCATATCCACTCCTAACAACTGATACCGAAAAGTCTCATTTGATGTTTGGTTTATAGCACTATGTATTCCTAAGTCATCAACGGTGTATAATCAGTTATGAGTAACGAGCTTGACATCGAAGGTAGTGTGCATAACGAAGAATTAAGTGGTGTACCATCCACTAGAAAAATCCGATGGCCAATAAAAGATGCCCCTTCAACAGGAGGGGAAAATGTAACCATGCCAATCAAGAAACAGAAAACAAGACGCGAGCGTACAAATGAAGAACGAGATAAAATGAAAAATGTTAAAAATTTCAAAGAATAATGGCTAAGTGATGAACATTTTAAATGCTGGCTACAAATTTTACCAGAAAATGATGCACGATGTAAATGCACGGCTTGCAGTTGCATTATTCTTTGTGGTAGAAGTGAGTTTATAAAACATCCTAACACTCAGATTCGTCCCTGGGGCACAGTGGTCTTAGCGATGGCTTCTGATCATTCGTTCGGAAAGCGGTCTGGGTTCGAATTCCGGTGAGGCATATATGATGTGTTAGTCTTATGGCACTGGCTCTCTCCATTTCCTGAATCCAGTGACCCTAAATTTGGGACGGGCGACTGCTTATAGCCCATTGAGTTGCTCACGATGGTCTTTAAACCTCCAATCAAAAATAAGTAACACTGAGAAGCATAAAAAAAATATGAAAACTATAAAGGGATCTCCAGTAGTTGAGAGTTTTTTCCAGATGCAAACAAATCCAGATGACTCACATGACTATAAAATCAAAGCAGCAGAAATAAAACTTCCTGCATTTTTTGCTAATAATAATGTGGCATTTCAGGTAGTTGAATAGTTAGTTTCTGTTCACCAAAGTGCATTTCTTGACTCCAAAATCCTAAAAGGTGTGAAAATGAAAAGGCGTAAGTGCACCAAACTCATTTCAAATGTCGCCGCTAAAATAAAGAATGAGGCAACAATAAAAAATTTAAGAAAAAGTAAATTCTCGATTTTAGTTGATGAAAGCACAGATATAACATGTGAAAATTGTATGTGCATTTTAGCTAGTATGTATCTCCAGCAACAGGCCGTGTACAAACTGAACTGCTTGAACATGTGCAGATTGATGCTTCAGATGCTTCTGCTGATAAAATTTACTCAGCACTCAAACAGTCCCTGGAGAATAAAGACATTCCTCTGGGAAACATTGTGAGCATTGCATATGATGGAGCTAATGTCATGATTGGACAGAACACTTCCTTTGTAAGCCTAATGCGCGTTGATGTTCCAGGAACAAAAGTTTTGCGTCGTGTTTTTCAGTCAGCAGTACTTGTAGCAAGCAAGGCTTGTGAGAATAATCCAAGTACTCCGGAAGAACTTCTTCGGCGTATAAGCACATACATTTCCTCCAGTGCCAAACGATTTCGCCAGCTAGTTGATATTCAGGGGTATTTTCACATAAATACTAAGAAGATAATAAAATTAGCCAACACCAGATGGTTAGCTTTATTGGAGTGTGTTGAGAGGATTTTAGAGAACTGAGATGTTTTGAAAGCCTTTTTTGAGATTGCTGCATTTGAGGATAAGCTACTACGTTCAGAATTAATTCTAGCACAGCTGAAAAATTAGTTTAACAAATGTTAATTCCGGTTTTTGTAGTTCGTCCTGAAGTACTTCAATACTTTTAATGCATTGTCTCCAGGGAGATCTGTCGTCATTCATACACTGGCCATAGCTTCGTTTTGATGATGTAAAAGTAGCACATCCAAGGAATATCCATCACAATGAAAAGTGTTTATTTAAGTCAAAGGTGTGAGGTACATCTGAAAACATTTCCAGACATGCCAGAAATAACTGAATTTCGGCTAAATTGCCTAACATTTTACATAACAACTGCTAAGGAAATTCTGAAAAGACTTCTTTTCAAAAGTGAATTTCTTCGAAAAGCCAGATTTATTCATGGTAATGTTTGTCTCAATCCATTTGCCGCTGATTTTCAGTATTTCAAAGGAGTGTGATGCTTTTAAGTAAGCTATAGACATTTCTGCTGTAGACATAGAATGGAGAAATTTACCCTATGCGTGCCAATCAGATTAGGTTAAGGCAGGGAAACAGATGAACTTGAATGAAATGTGGCACACAATCTCGAAGAAAACGGATTTCACTGAAACTTTGTTCTTTTCAAATCTAAGTGTTCTGGTAAACTTGTGCTCACATTGCCCCATTCCAATGCTGAAGCGGAGGGTATTTTTAGCGTAGTTTCTGATGTCAAAACAAAGAAGAGAAACAGGATCAGAGGTGAGGTGTTATACGCTGTGTGTATCGTGCGATCTAGTTTCTGTGCAAGGCCTATAGATTGCACAAGTTTTGTAGTTAGAGACAAACATATCAAGAATCACAATGACCATAAACTCTATGTAGTTACGGAATAATTAGTGAGAGAAATCAGATATTTAATATTTTTAGCAAGTTCATCAAAGAAAGAAATAAAAATGACACTATAAAAAATGTTTTAAATAATGAAAAAGAAAGGAAAGTTTTTACAAACTGCTTGTGTTATACAGTCTATAAAATTATATAAACAACTTTGTATATATATATATATATATATATATGTATATATACAGGTGAAGTTCCTACTTTCCAAAAAATGAATGCCAATTAATTTTCGTTGTCTACACAGGAATTTTGACAACTCAGTACCTACCATCACTGCCGTAGAAGCTAAGTTAATTTAAGCTCCTGAAAAGGGTCACATTGAAAACATACTCGTACGTTGTAAATATTAAATGTTATAAAAACACAGTAGATATTTTTGGCTAAGAATAAATATCATTCAGACGGCGGAATTAATATAAATAAAATATAAAAGTATTTGAAATCCCATATTTTATCAGAAAAAAATAACACTATAAATACCATCAAAATTATAGGGGGACCAGTTTTGTGTAGTAGATTTACCGATATACGTAACATACTCGCACATGCCCAATACGGGAAAAAAAGATGCATGTGGCCTGGCAACCGCTACAGATGAGCAAGAACCGTAGAATGGGACTTAAGGTAGAGCTCAAACGTTTCAACGTAGGACGATCATGGGACGCTACCTTATCAACAACTCAGGGTAATTTTTGCCCTGCTGCACTAATGTTATTGCCTGCAAATGATGGTAATTTGAAGTGGAAACGCATGTCACTAATATCAACCCAGTTACGAGATACGAAGTAAGTCAAATGACTGAGATCGGAAGTCGAAGAGTGTGGTTCGGAAAAATCGTTTGTCTTACGTTAAAGCACTCGCCACCGAGTTCCAAAATACCGATCGAAGCGTAAGCACAAGAAAGGTTTGTTAGAAGCTAAAGGAATTGGATTTTAATGGCCGTGAAGTCGCACAAAATCGTAACATCTGGAAGATCAGCGTTTAGACTCGTTCGAAGCTGGGACTGAGCGTATTATAGATAGTAGAAACGCTTTCTCTGGCGTAAGAAATCACGTTTTATCACATCGAAATTCGACGAACTAATATAGGTGTGGAAGATGTATAAAGAAGGCTACAAATACTTCGATGTTGAGGGTGTTACATGAAACTTCGAGTGCTCTAGAAAAGTACTACACCGTTTTTGTTAAATTTTATAATGCAACAACCTAAATTTCAGGTGCTGTGACCAAGCTTACACTTCTGTTGTCTTCGAAATTCTATGCACAAATTCAGCAGGGTAGATTTTATTCTTAGGCTTACTCATGAGGATTTGATACAGCACTGACAAAAAATATGATTTTTATTTCTATGAAATCCAGCAAAAAAAACAAGAGTTCACTGCAAGATAGATACTAGATAGATGTACCGTAACTGGTGCATTCTCTTGTAATGGGGATATCTGATCACACGTTCTTCTGCTCCGAGGTACCAATGGCTCACAGTTCGTGTTGTACGACGATAACGCCCATCGCGCGGTGGCTGTTGATGACCTTTGAGAAACTGAAAATATTCAGCGGATGGTTTTGCCAGCACGTTCCTCCCGACCTAAATCCCATAGAACGCGTGTGGCGCGCTTTGAAGTGAAGCATTGCTCTACCTGAACTCACACTGAAAACTATCAAACAGCTACAAACGTCGGGTTGTCGTAAGAATGGAAGATGTTACCGCAAAAACTCATCAACAAACTAGTGCAAAGTATGGAGTGACGGTGGAGATCATCGACTGGCGTTAGGGTTGATCATAGTCACTACAGATTATCTACTCTTCCCTTAGTACCGTCTTTGGCAATGATACATCTGTATCATGGCACACAGTGGCCAATTCTGAATATAGCTCCGCTATGTACTAAAGTATCTGCAGTTGTGTCCGTGTTGCATATAACCCACTTTCGGGATGAAATCATGAGTGTAGTCATGTAAGACATTTAAAAATAAGTCATGGGTGTAGTCACGTAAGTCATTTAAAAGTCATGAGTGTAGTTTCCATAAGTCATTTTTAAAATAATCTTCTTTATTAGAGTGTAAGTAGGAAGAAGAGGAAAGCGAATTATCGTAGTCATTCAGGTAATAAGTTGGATATTAGTGAACACAAGCGTGACGCGTCAAACCAGACTAGTAAAACTAAGGCATAGCATTAAACAATATGTCCCATATAAATAGAATACTGTGACATCGGAAAATATATCGTGAGAGAAGAATCGGTATTCGGTCTTGTCAAAAGTACATTCATAAATAATGCTTCATGACTGGGCGGATGATAAATTGGCTACGAAAGGAATACAGACAATGTTAAGAAGTAGTGTACACTCTGTAACTGGGAAAAAAAGATATATATATAAAGAAATGTTTCACTACTGTTGTAAATATGTAGCATTTTGTACGTAAAATTTGCAATTCTGCTGTTCACACAAAGTTCGGTGCACTGTGCGGACTCATTCTGATGGTTTTTACTTAGTAGGGATACGGAGCAGGTAGGGCTGTTCTCAAAGGTAATGTCCGTGTGTTTCGCACTTTCTCTTTGTATTTACCGAGCGCGTCTTTGCGACAGGCTGGCCGACCTGGCTGCGCAGATATTGGGTCATCTCTGAAGGAGGGTTTTCTTCTTACTTGTCCGATCGGCTCACGTCCCTTGCGCGGTTTCGCTGGCCAAGATGTCAAAATCAAAGTGATCCTTTCAGAGTTGTTCTGAGAGACCTGGAAGTTTGTGGATTTTATGCCATGGTGGTTGTGGAACCGTGGACGTAGCAGCAGTGAAGTAAGCCCGAGTAACTATTGTACATACATCCCAATCAAAAGGATGAGGTGATCCACACAACAAACACAATCCCTCCAATTTCAGCCATGGCATAAATCATAAATCATACCAAGCGTTCCGAAAGGCTCCCACTTCCCAACAGACGATCTAATAATATGATATTTTTTTCCAAATCCAGGTATAATCAAATTATAAACTTCTATGTCCAAAGAAACAAAAGAAATTCTGGAAAAAATGACGATATTATTTCTTTTGTGACCCCCTTAGGAGGGTTAAAAAATATTAAAGTTTCGATCACTCAAATGTATTGTAATTGTCCTTTCCAAAATATGCAAAGACAATAAAAACAAATTTTCAGGAATCAAATCAGACCAAACAAAGGGAGGAATCCGTTCTACAGTCATCCCTGACTCTTGAATACTTCCGGTTACGAGTGATAAAGCAGTTGAACCTAGCGCATGTTTTTGCATGTTGTAATGGAGAACAAGTGCGTTTGATATTGCGTGTTCTGTCTTTCGGATTTTTTGGTACTTACGCCTCATCTACGGAAAGGCAAATCGGTGGGAAAATTCTGTGTTTAGTTCAGTATCACGGCGATTACTCACCAATTCAACATCGGGTAACTATTAATATTTGTTAAAAGGCTCCATATTGGGTTGTAGCTCCAAACTTTGTAGATGTTTCGCCTCCTGAAATATTAAGGATAAGAACTCATTTTCCGTCGCCGAAAAAGCGGAAACATTACTATCTTGTGACATACAACGTGATATTCCCTTCAGTCAAAGGTTAGAATTATACATACGAATATTTGAAAGAATAAATAGTTGGCTTGGGGTAAAGTTTTGTATTCAGCATTTGCTCGTTTATCTTTTCAAGAAGGTGTTACCTTTCCTGAATTATATGTGCAGAACATGTTAGTAAAAATACTGCAGCAGCCCTTACATACTTATGTATCTTTGGTAAAATATAATCGAAGGTTGATTGTATAGTGGAGACTGTAATACTGGATGAAAATGCAAGTAAGCATTTATACCGAAGTGTTAAAAAGACAACACCTGATATTAGAGCTACGAATGATCGACTGGCACACTTAAATCTCTAAGGTTCTCAGTTAAGGTCAATGTAGTAATGCATTGGAAAATCAAATTTCTTTACACATTTCGTAAGCATAAGTCTGGTGAGTAAAAGAGAGTATAAAAAAATTAATTTTCGTGTTATCTGGAAATCTATTATCACATCTTCAGTTATACTCTCAGGTTTGGTAATATTTGAAAGAGAAAATCTTCCGAATACGTGCGGACAATGTAAATTGACAAAGTCACTGCTATTTCCATATTTTTCTTTAATTAAGACACAGACACCGAAAAATTGTATTTGGACACCGCTGGGATGGGATCACAGATCTCTCGATTACTAACCGAGTGCGTTCGCCTTAAGCTACAGTGCCAACCCTCCACTGCGCCATATGTGTTTATCTGTCAGCATCTGACTTCAAAAATTCGTAGAGTTGAACTGAGCAATTAAGGCGTCTCCATATGGTGGGGCTTAACAGCACAAGATATTTAATTATAGTTAATAAATCCAAAGAGCGAGAGAAATGGTGAAAATCTGATTTTTACAATGAGAAATGGTAAAATCTGATATTCCCTCAATTTGAGCTTCATTTTGATCCTTTGTGTGCAAAGGATCAAAATGAAGCTTTAATTGAGGTGGATACTGATAAGTTTGTTAATGATGTTTCTAAGTAGGTGCAGAAATTTAAATGTTTTACAGCACAGCAAATGGCCGAAACTTTTCATTGATTTGTGATAGTTATTTCTGGAGGTGCAAGTAGGCGACATATGGAATTGTAACAGTGTAGCACCAAATCTTTGTTTTTTCTGCAAATTTTTTTACGATATTAAAAAAAGCGTTGTTCAAACCTTACTGCAAAAAATCCGGAGTGCGATTTTGCAAATTCCTCAACTTGCAATAGTTATCTTATTCAATTTTAGCTGCGAAAAATCTCAATCTTATACGTCAGCTACATCAATAGGGCTTAGATTGCATCAGCTAGTTTGGAGCGCAAGTTGAATTTGATATTAAAGAAGTGCTACGTTTGACATTTATTTTATTTCTCTTATTAATATCAGTGTCATAGATATATCATGTCACCACCCCAGATAGAGTGTTCATACGTATGCATAATGCAAAATTTCATGACTAATATTATTCTAACGCATAAGTTATGAACAATTCTATGTTCGAACAGGAGAAACGGTACATAACCACGAACTAGTAACAATTTTCCAGTAGCTAGTGCCAAGGAACATAGGAGGAGGTGAACTAGTCTTAGGAGAAAAGAGAGCAATGAGGTCCAAGGTGCAAGTTACAAAATTTTGAATAATACTGGAAACACGAATTTACAGATTTTCTGTACTCGTTATTGCTGTGAAGTCGCTACATCGTAAAGGCTACGAATACACCAGCGGTCACTTGTTCAGAAAACTTTCACGCAATTTTGGAACATCCACTAAAATTTCCCGGATTCGATGATAATTAAATATCAACGGTACTACGTGGCATTACTTTATTTCCCGTTTGTAAAACATAAATTTTTATATCTTTTGTAAGTGTCCCCCGCCCCTCCCCCAATGAAAACAAAAAACATCTTTGAATGATTTAAACTTTGTTATTAATAACGCATTAGGTAAGAGTGTTCGGTTACGTAATGTAAAAATATTAAACATTAAACATGGTTTTTTATAATCAAATGTAAAAGCATTACAAGAACGTTTCGATGATCGTGAATTTTGAAAACCCTTGCCGAATGAATTTCATTTTTCCACTTCGCTGAAAAATAGACAGGACGGGGCCATTAAAAAAAATATCCCCTCAGTTTTTTCGTGCATCGAGAACAGTGATTTAGGTACACATTTTGACAATTGAGTATTGAGACCGAATTTTGGTTAATTCCCGGAAAAACACACAGGTCGGGAAGGCATGGCGTTTTGATAGCAATTTATCAGCTATGAGGTGGCAACATCGTTTCCGTTTGAAATACACAGCTGATTTTTTACGCTGTCCATGACTGTTTAATAGCAGACTTCCGGTTTGGTTTGAATATCGATAAAACTGCATCTGATAAAATTGATTTATTGATTTATGTGTATGTGGCTAATTTCCTAACTCCTGATCAAATCTTCAAATTGTATGCACCCTATGTTAACGGACGGGAAAATCTGGAACATGATCAAAGGCTCGGACGCTTGATTGCAATGCAGACGTCACATCCCATTTAGTAAGTGAGCGAATGTATAACAACTGATCATTGCATGACCTTGAGGATGCTGGGATACGTGCTTAGAGTTAATAAGGAGATGCTTCGTTAAATTTCAGGGCAAGGTTATGGGGATGGGGATGTTTTTGCTGGTTTTGCTATTTATCTTCTGCGATACGACCAGAAACATGCTCGGATGGGGTACGCAAATAACATCTTCGACACTACAGAAACAAAGCAAATTTTCTCCGAAGAGTTGTACCACGTGAAAAGATATGGTCTTTTCGTATCATCTCGAAACGAAGAGTCAGAGTACTTAATAGAAGTCGCTACAGTCACCCAATGAAAAGACTATCAAGTTACAGAATCCAGAAGCTAAACAAAATTTCTGCGATTTTACGACAGCAAGGGAATTCTGCATTACGAGTTCGTTCCTAAAGGCACTACAAGCCCAGGCAATGTTTACACATTCATTTTGAAGCGATTCGCGATTCCGGAAGATGATTTTTCCTGTTTGGCTTGAGTGCAAAAAAAAAAAAAAAAAAAAGAGAAATTGTTCCTTCTTCAGAATAAAGCACCTGCACACACATCTCTTGGTGTACAGCAATTTCTGGCCCGAAAACAAGTGTATTTACTAACCCTCACCAATAAACTCCAGATTTGTCACCGTGGGACTCTTTTCTCGTCCCTAAGTATTATGAAAGCTGACTTCAAATGGAAAAAAATAAAAACATTATTGACGTACAAAGAACTGTGACATCTTGTCTACGCTCGATACCAAAAGATGACTTCTACAAATTCTCTGTTTCGTTAGCTAATCGTCCCACATCTTGGGTCAACGCAGGTGGAATGTTCTTTTTATATAAGATTTTCACGTCATATTTCCTATTTTTGCATTGCTTCTTAATGCAGTTTGATTATTTAATTAGCGCACTGTGTAGAAACTCAAAAGGAAGGATAAATTAGAGTTCACTTCGGAGATCTTATAAGAGCAGCATCTTCTCCACCAAATTCATTCAATGCAAAGATGGAGTAATTAAAACGATAGGATATATACACCAATCTAGCTTTCTTTTTGTAAAGGAGAAGTATTCTTCTCCGGTTTTGGTTTTGGATGTACTCCAAATGATAAAGGTCACAGCATTATAGATTTTTGACAATATACATATCTTAAGAGGTGTCGCAAAGCCACAAAACATCTCGTTTTGCGAGGATAATTGATCCAACATGAGGAACAGGTTTCCAAGAATTGCGAATCTGCTAAATCAGATTCTTCTTACTTTAGTCGATGCTTCGTGGCGATAAAGTTATTTCCCGACAGCTACCAACGGGATTATAGCCACTGCTCTGCTATGCATTTATTACTTAAACGATTAACGAATACAGAACAGTCGTAAAATACCAAAAATATTTACTTCTGAATTTAATGGTAATACTAAAACCTTTTGGTGAAGGCTCTCAGCATATCAATATGGAAGAGAATTTGATGCAACATTAATTTGTTAGCTGATGCCGTTTAATTCTGCATTATGTGCCCTTAGTTTCTAAACAATACACTTTTACAAAATGGCGATAACATCAAAGCAAATTAGTACAAATATTTCCGCTTTTGTGATCATACTTATAACTATATTTCTGAATAATAAAATAAGAATAAATGTTACAAGTATTTAATTTTTTTGCAAACACCGAAGAGCCAAAACATTATGGCCAGCGCATTTATACGAATCTAAGAAAGGATTTGCAAACACCGGCGCGTGTTAGACTCATGCAACAGTATAAATGACACCTCATACCTGTTTATCAGTGTTATTCCTGCTCGTTAGTTGGGAGAGGCAAGCGATTATCGTAATGACCAAATTGTAATTGTCAAGCGCTGGCTCAGGTCATTTCCAAGTCTGCAAGGCTCATAGGAAACCTATGGTCAGCCTTATGTAGTACCTTTAAGAAGGAGCTAGGATGGAAAACCCACGAACCACTGGCAAAGAAGTGTGTACCGACCACGGATCGTTGATGCTAAAGGTGAACGAAGACTATCTTATCTTGTATCAGAAAAGAGAAGAGATACTGAGACGCAGTACGCTGTGAATGTGAACGGTGGTTACGGGAATAATATTTAACAACCCAGAGTACATCAAACCCTGCTATAATGATGCTGATTAACGTTTAACTGACGGAACGATATTTTACTTAGTGTTGATGTATAAAAGATCTCCATTTACAGCGATCTCAGAACACATCTCTAGCTAAAGTGAAATCTACCACTCGTCTCATACACGACCTTTGAGCTTTCTTTTCATTATATTTTTGTAATAGCACATTCCAGAATATGATCCTCCTATACTTTCCTTGGAATTCCCGTTCTTTTCTTTCCAACCTCTTCAGCCGAAAAAATTATTTTACTAAGAATATCATCACTCATTCGTTCAACATGCCCAAGCCTCATAAATGTATTTGTTTCCAACTTATTAGCAATGTTTTTCATCATATTACATATTTACAACATATCTTCATTCCTCATATGATCACACCTTTTGTTAAACCGCACCCGTGAGTAACGCATATCCGTAGCACACGGATAACACCTATGTCTCTTCTACAATATCCAGGTTTAACTGCCAAACATCAGAGTAAGAACAACTAAACATTAATAATCTGCAATACGGAACTTTTTTGAGAGCCCATCATTCCTGTGAAATTAACTTGTAACGGGTGTGACTTTAAGGAGGAATTCATTTCTCTCCTAATTTTTCTGTCCAATTTGTTCCGTCTGACAAACACGTTTTCTAAATATAAAAGCCCATAAACCTGGCCTACCTACATGTCATGTAAAACTGCATTTTGTGATTGCATTTTCCCGCCCAAAAACCTAACTTTTGTTTTTCCCTTAATTACTCTCAGCTTGAATTTTATATAATCTTCGTATAATAGGGGAAAATAGTCTGTACCTAAGTGTTTCTCTCTGTCAACAGGACTGTTTCTTAAGCATACAGCAGTCTTCACTCACTGACATAAGCAACACATTGATCATTATTATTCATTTGGCATCAGGGATTCACGTATCCGTGAGGATTTCATTAGACGTCCATGATGACATTACACAATATCGTCTAACTGCTATACCAATAGAAAACCATCTCGACAGAAAACCATTCCCACGTACCCATGGTCTACCTCCAATGTACATAAATTTCACACTATTAAGCAGATTCCCGGTGATATAATACATTTTCTGTACGTTCCACTGAATTGAGTTATTTGAATTTGTGAAGGCAGAAATTTTTTTTAGCAGCAGCTACATACTTTCCGATCATCACACGTAATGGCAAAATTTGGTTAGTGCTGCTGTTACCACGCTTGAAACCACTATATATCCCACACTCTCTCTGACGTAACAGCTCCTACCTTATTAATGATAACCTTTCAAACACTTTCCCTGGTACACTCAAGAAGCTCATACCAGGTAATTTTTGCATTCAGTCTGATCATCCTTTTCCCTTATACGCAAAAGGATATGACAACGGCATCTGTCTAATGATGAGGGACGATCACTAATTACGGACACAACTGGAAAAGTTCAGTGAATCAGTCAATTTACAGAGTCACCACCATATCATAACTTCTCAGCAGACACGTTATCAAATTCCATTTATCTAGAACAATGCCATATATGGTCTCATTGAAAATGCCAACAGGAATATTGAAAAGCCTATTGCGTGCTCATACGCGGCTAATGGAATTTTGCCATGAATTTCAATAATTTATTTTTAAAGAAACGTGTGGTGAAGCACGTGATGTATCTTTCGAATCAGTGAGTTAATCATCGCGAAATTTGAGGACCAGATTGAAAGTTCTGAAACCGAAAATTAGAAAACAGGGGTCCTTTTCAGATATTGTTTTTCCAATGTGGTAGGATGTCAGTCAGAAAATCATTATAGCAAATTTAACTTCATGCACCCAGGATAGCTTTTCAAACCTAACAGTTTCCAATTTCGCCAGCAGAACACCATAAAAATGATGAATTTAACAGCTGTCTGTTCCAGCAGTTATATTTTGATTATATATAAAATACAAACATCTTTCTTCAAATTTTTACTAGGTATTTTTAAAATCTCAGTTACCAAGAATTTCTCTCAAACAAAAGTTTTGCATGATTGTTGTGTTATATCAGAAATGTTCTCCCTGAAATTCATTATATTATGTAAATTCCTTGACAACACTTTAGTCGAAGGTAGGAAAAACCCAATAAATATCTACTTGATCGTATTTAGATACATCTGCCAAGATTAAACACACTTCTATTTTCTTGAGCAGAAGTGTAATTTTCGAAATCCTTTTGCTAATCTGTTTCCCATAGAAACACCTACGTAAAAGGATAACTTAACTGTTTCAAATGTTATATGCAAAAGAAACACCTACGTAAAAGGATAACTTAAATGTTTCAAATGTTATATGCAAAAGAAACACCTACGAAGATCACACATGAAAATGCTTGTTGTACATCAAAGAAAATGTCTGGTTCATTATTTAAATTGCTTTTAAGTTCTCGTTAAAATGTATTTCTAAAGGAAAACCTGCAAGAAAAAAATTGTTTCGAAAAACTTATGTACTTAAATTTTCGTGGAAACATTTGGCGTGACGTAAATATTACACACGTCATTAAATTTCCGTGAACATTTTACTTGTTTGTTAGTCTTCAATAGGATTTTATTTGTGTGATATGATCTATACATATCTGTAGACTTCATTGAAGACTAAAAGCAAATTAAAGAACTAAGTGTCTATTGTTTCAGAAAATATCACTGAGTTCAATTTCAGTAAATAATTTAGATAAAAATTTATAATTTTTAAAATTTCAAAATCATTTAAATTGAGCCTTTTTGGAGTTTGATGTCAAGAACGACATTAGTTGGTCATAATTACAGGATGAAATCAAAATTATTCGTTGGTGTAAATTTCGAACTACGAAAAACTACTCGCATAATCAAAATGATTGACCGAAAGATGGCAACGCGATTGCGGACACTCATGCTGTTAACTCAGGGATGTTGGTAGTGCGTGTGTTTTCCAGTGGAAGCTTTGAATTTGTTTCGACATTTGTATTTATCCAGTTTGAAGATGTGTTTTGCATTGTGATGTGTAACTAGAAAGAAGTTGCGACGATATGTTCATCCCATGGCAATGTAGGAATTGGCAGGAAATGCTTCTAAGTCAAGATGTTTAGACGGTCACCAAATGATCCTCCGAGGGGAATTGTCTTATCGCTTTTGAATACAAGTGTTAGAAGAAGAAATTTTCAATCATTTTCAGATCTGTATACCCGTACGCTTGGGACGTGGTACATTATTTTTTATATTCCTCCTGATATCGTCAGGATCTGGAGAATAGTTAAAATTATTTCAACGAAAGCTAACAGAGCGGAATCCAAAAATATATTTGGCAGACAGCATTCTGGAATATTTATTTCGACGGAGAAGTAGTTTTTCGGACAGCCCAGTCGTCCGAATAATCACGTACCAGGAAAGGATGAAGATCTGTGTTCCCGTACATTTTGGAAGTTGTGCATATTTCATCGTATTCCTTTTTATATAGCCATGATGACAACAATTGGTGTCGTCTTATGTGTTGTCTAACAGAAGGAAATCGAAAAACTGATTTGGATGACTACATTCTTAGTACAATGTATGTTAATATACCTATATGTGTATATTTATCAAATTACAATTTCAAAAAGTGAGTTCGTGAAGAACTATGAAAGAAAATGCAGCCGAAAACCATTCATTTCATTTGCGTAAAAATCCTTTTCATTTATCACACATACTATAGCTTGGTTCTTGTTGAAACAAGAATAAAGTCAAACGTATATCATAAGATATAAAAAATGTTAGGGACCTTATTTCTGAGAGGTATATGGCACGTATAAATGAGATAAAGAATTCCTTCTTCGTCGTGCTGATAAGTTTAGAAGAAACATTGTTAACAACTGTCTCAGTACGATTTAAATTAAACACCCTTAAATGAGTCAGACTGCATTATTAAAACATGATATTTATTTACAATCCTAAAAGAGTGAAACAGATTAAAAATGGACTTGATCTTTCGCGACGACAGTAGTCGCATCTTCAGTCCCAATCAAGTGACCATACTAGAGCGACTGACAGTTCCCTTTTTGTCATAGAGTAAAGTGTTACTTACTAGTATATAACATTTTAATTGGCATTTCCACGTCTAGGTGGTTCTAAACCTTGGACAAGTCGTTTCCAAGCTGGATGTCACCAAACGGGTAGTTCATCATTACAACATATTTCTTCAAAATATGTTATGCACAAAGTCCCTGCTAAAAGTGAAAACTGTTTTTTATTTGCGTAGGTTACTAGAGTCACTTTAACCCAGGCCGGATAATAGTTTCCTGAAGAGACCAATTTAGTTAGGGATGATGTCACCAGAACAGGGTGTTATGCAATACACTCCGAACTTAGATTGCAATAGGACCTGGTTTTTGTATCTGCGTATTTCATTAAAAAAATTTTAGTACACATTCCAAAGCAAAAGGTGACTTTTTCACAATATTTCTTAATGTTCACAAAATGCGGGATGTAGTTCACAGTATCAATATTGTGTATAGGGGCAACTTCTCGTTGTAGTGTTGAATATGAACTTCGAAGGCAGTCCCCTATCACCCTTGAACCTAAATGTATGCTATATCCATGTTGACTGGCAATCTGGTAGACTTTTTCTAACACTTTTCGGCGATGAATAAAGTGAAAATGCCCGATTAGCCAAAAAACGAGTTGGAGCATTTTTATAGGAACTGGGATGGTCTGAGGAGGCTGGGAAAATTGTTGACTCTGCTGTTGGTATAAGATAACCCGAAAATTGTAAAACATGAGTGGTAAGGTTACCATGTAATAATAAATCTAAGAATGGGAGAGAGCCATCCTCCTCAATAATATACGCGAATTTAAACAGTGATTCTTCAGAGCTATTGCTAAACCAAGAGATGTAATATGTTGTCAGTTTCTGGAAAAGGGGTCTCACAACACAGTGTATTTATATTGTACTTTTAAACGTATCCTTGGAACAGAAAACAAAATTTCGACAAGACACCTCGAAATGAATTTCCCTGCTTTATCCAAAAAACCTCAATTCAATTGATCTCTCACGGAATAAGAGACGAAAGTGAAATAGGAATTAGAGAAAAAGGACAAACTCAGAGAGAAAAGTCATAAAAGATGTGGACCTTGAAACTTTGGAAAGAGTAGCAAGGAATCTTCATGATAAATCTCAAAAGCTTTCACACAGTTTTATCTTTATTCATTACAGATAAGAAGCTTTCGTGGAATGCTGAAAGTTCGGAAACACTTCACTTGCATGTCAATTATATTTCGGCATGAGTTTATCAAAGTAAAGAACAAAACTGAATGTTTGTGGATAAGGTTTTATTAATTAGCTGTAGGACAAACTCGGGCTCTAGGAACAGAAGTTATTCGATTTGGAATAGAAGTCAGGCACATCCGATAAGGGAATTTTAGACCATACTTTCCGAAAAATATATCCCAATTGTGCCGTGATGTTGGAGGGGAAAGTATGAACTCAACTTTCGCTCCAGACATCCCAATAATTTTCACTAATATTGAGGTCTCAAGATTGAGGTGGCCAGTGTAGCTGCTGTACCTCATCATGATGCTTTGAAAACCACAACGTAATTTCTTCTTCTTAGCCGGCTGGCACACGCTGCACGGCGTAGGCCTCCTCCAGCCTTTTCCAACTTCCTCGATCAGAGCCTCTGTTCACCATTTAGGACTTTTGAATTTCTGAAGGTCTTCTCTCTGTCTTGTTCTCTGGCGCACACTTCGTTTCTTTCCATCTCTCGGTTACCCTTACATGTTATTACTCTTGTTCATCTTTCAGACTTCCAACATGTTCAGCCCATATCCTGATTCTTTTATTTTTATGTCTATTATTTATGTCCTTTCACTTATAATTTCCTTTTTAACTCTGTTTCTTCTTAGGTTTCCCAGCATTCTTCTCTCCAACGTTCTTACATATACTGTTATTTTTTCCCATTGGCAGTCTGTGATACCCCTGGATTCACTTCTTTAAGTAGATACCGAGTTAAAATAATGCATTGAAGATTTTTCTTTTTAAACGCAATGGATGGTCGCCCGGTAAATATTCTTTAAGTCTCCAAAATGCTAACTTACCTTGGACACTGGTTTCGTACAAAGCACTGGTGCAGTAGATGATTGAAAGCAGAGAGGGCCATTAGGAAACAAAAACTACAAAACGTAGCGCAGGTGCTCCCTTAGAATGAAAAATGCTTTATGTACGAATTACTTTTATGTATTTATTTTCTTGAAAAACAACATTGTTCCCCGTTTATTTATAGTTTTGCACAAATACCACGAAAACACAAATTTTTGGAGATACATTAGGACCAATTAAAGCAAACGCATTTCTCTTTTAGGAGCAATTAAAGCAAACGAATTTCGAAATTTCCGTTTATGGAAAGAATTTCTGTTGAGGATTTTTTGTCGCTTTTTCCAAAATTGGAACTCACTGAATTGCTTTAATTCGAAGTATACAAGGAAGAGCCAAATCATTATGACCAGCGGGACATTATGAAAATCAAAACCACTGCGGGTAAATGACGGCGAGTTTGGTCATCAAACTAGAGGTATTATATCTGATACTGGGCTCTGTATATCAGAGTTATTCTTTTTCTTCTGATGGGAACGACGGCACACATAAGAGAGTTTAGCGAAGGCAAATTTTGGTTTAGCCGGAGAAAGAGCATATCACAGTTGGGTCGCAGGAGACGTCCAGTTCTTCCGCGTAGTTAATGGGAGATATTGGTCATCCTTGGATATTGTATTCCTAGGCCTTAATTTTCTGTACTATCGAAAATCATAGTGGGTATTTTGAAATTATTCCACACTCTGTAGAACACAGATGGATTTAAGCGCAGCATTTTTGCAGATTCCACTTGACTATGGCCACCTTCTAGTTTGCCATACGCTATCCGCCTCAGTTCATTTGTTAAATGATATCTTGCAGCAACTTCCGTAAACCTGATGTCTCATATTCCTTTCTTTGTACTCCGCAAGCAATGTGAGGAACAATTACGCAACAGCCGCTTTTATGCAGCCACTCATCGTGAATAAACGAAGACTTGTCCATTGATATTATACCCTGACTTCGCATTGCATATCACGACAGATACCCAAATTTCTCGTATTTCCAATATTTGCAATATAATTTCGGTTACTTGAAAACGAATTCTCTGTTTCCCAAATTTATGGAAACCACTACATTCAGTGTTATGTACAGAATATTTAGAAGTGAAATAAAGTGTTTTACTGTACCAACAAACGCTGTAATGCAAAAAGCTTAGGAGTTACACTTCTCTAGATTTATATCATTGTAGTGTAAATACGTATCTTCAACTGTTCCTTATATTAAATGGAAATGCCATTGATACTTACTATAAAACTCTAAAATATAGTTAAATATACATATAATTTCGAAGCTCTTACCCTTACACAAAATTAATGTCTTACCTCGGGGAAAATGAGGTACAAAGAGTTTTCACAAGCTGGTGGTATTCGATCCAGGTATGCAGATTAGAGCTAACATCTATAAAACAAATTTTGACATGCAATTGATAAATAAATCTTTGTTTCGAAATAATAAGGGGTTGCAAACCCGTGGCTGGAGATGCTGTAATGTTACATGGGATTTTCATTATATTCCGCGTATAGGGGTTTAATCATCAGCTTCAAATTGCGCTCCGATGGAGTAGTGATCTAAACGATGGCTTCCGAACAATGATCCGCGATGGGTTCTGATTCAAATTTCTGTGAGGCATAGATGCCTTGTTTGCTTAATAGTGCTAACTCTCTCATTTTCCTTTAGTTAGTGGATTTCAATGAAGGACAAGGTGTGTGCTTCCAGCCCATTAATTTGCTCACGGTTGTCGTTGAACCGCAAACAAAAAGAAAACTTTGCTCTGAATGAAGGTCCTTCATTTTCAAGTTCATCTTTAGAATACATTTTTGGTAACTTTCAAAAGCATTTACATAGGCCCTTATACTTCCCAGAAATTTATAAATATTCGCAATCCGCCATAAATTATTATAATTTAGATTTTATAATTTTCTGGGTATTACTTTCAAAACTATGCTCATATTTGATTGATCGTTTTAAAATAAGCACATATCCTTTGTCGTCTGCTCACGATTTACAGGAAATCTTAGAAGAGCATGTTTTTTGCAAGATTTCGGATTTGATGAGAAAAACGGGTAAATTTTTGTTCGCATAATTTTAACTCAAACCTAATTTAATAGCTTTTAACGAACAACATTTCATGAAATCCTGTACTTTACGAGAAAGAAAATGCTAAGATGAGAAGTTTTAACAAGTGAATTAAAAAATGTACAGGGAATTCTATTTTTAACGAGCCAGAGATAATATGCTGTGCACTGTCCAGGAATAGAAGAATAGAAACCGTGACATACAGGACGAGATTACAACAGTGCAGAGAAATATTGGTGTTGTAGTGGAAGAGTGTAAAAAGAAAGGCTATTCGAAAGGAAAATAATAAATCACAAGCTTATCCAGCGAATACTGCAAAAGACACTTTCTGTACCCACTGCAAGAAAGCTCCTACTAAATGGCATTGCGTCATTAGAATTTCTGCAGTCTTAGAATAATTGTATAAGCAGATTCTTTCCCACCTTGGTAGTATCTTGTGAACAGAATTGAAAATAGGCAACCGACTCCTAGGCAAATGGATTAAATAAGTGTTGACGAAAAAAAAAAGAAAACTCAAGTCGAAGAGAAGTAGATTTTTCGGCACCAACTCCAAAGAAGAATATATTATTAATAGAATGGCAATGCCATCTGAGACGAAACAGGTATACGAATTCCTGGCAGTGTCCAATGTAACTTTTCCGATCTAAGTAAAGGTTTCACTGGGAACATCGGTGTAATTTGGCTTCATATTTGCAGCTCACAGCCTCACGTAACCGTACAGCAAGAAATCCAAAACTATTAATAGTAAGACATGTCTAAGAGAAAAGTGTATCAATAAAATTAGCAACGTTTCTCACAATAAAATGTTAATTATACATCGACTATAGTTTCGTAGAGCGTTTGGCTCGGTGTCATCAAGACGAATGGGAAACTGATGTCCACCATCGAGAAAGTAGCCATCATCAAACAGCTAGCAAATGGTAATGAAAATGTTAAATCGTTTCATGTTCAGCGGAAATCTGGTTAACACCCAAATGAGCCGCTACCGAGATTTCAAGATGCGAAATTCGAGGTTCAGCTTCGCATTTGAAAATTTTTGATTTTGAAATGGCTTCAAAGTTTGAAAACATGACACAATATCTTAGAAACGTTTAGTGCAGAATCTTCAGTGGATATGAAAGAAACTTCAAAGTGATTGAATGCCATTTGACCAGATACCAAAACATTATCTTCTTTACTACTGATTGTAATTTTCGTACTTTCCAAAACTACCAATGGTCACAATAACAGATAATTTTCCACGTCTAGTATTTATGCGCTTGAACAAGCGTCATTAAATTATTTGGCATAGGCCGTACAGGTACAGAAATGTTATGTTAGGTGGAATTAATATATATTTATTTTTTTGAAAAAAATACTGGAAGTAAACAACTATATTTCGTGAGCACAGAATTACTTCCACAATTACAAAAAATAAAAACGGCATATTAATTGTTAAAGAAACTCTTTCTAAATATTTTGAATTTTGAATTAGTTAAAATTTCTTTAAAATATCAAATTAACAGGATATGTCCGATGCTAATGTTTTACGCGTATTATCATTGTCAACCATTATCAATCCAGTGCTGGATTTCGAATATTAACACCTTTAATTCTCTATACATTTTGCTCCATGGGTACGGTATGTATAAAGTTCTGTGTGAGAAACCTGCCTGACTACAATCCATGTAAAGTGACTCGCCGCAATATGGCGAACAGCTCAAAACGTTCCCTTGAAATTTCAACGTACACCGCATATGTCGTGGATTCCATCTTACTATATGTTTTCATTTGACATTCGATTGCTTAGCACACACCAGTCGATCGAATTTAGATTTTTCAGGAAGAAATTCAGAATTGATTCCTGTGTTTAACGTAGAATATATGGCAGGATAAGTCGCCTTATTATTTTAAGCAAAAGTTTTCTTTTGTTAGATGACACTCCCTAAAAGGCTGCAACCATAACAGGAAGTGCGACAAAAAGAAACCATCCCGCTCACTCTGTTATGATGTGTTTCCACTTAAGGAAGAAAGGATCATACATTGGTGCCCAAAAACAACTTGCCATTCTGCGTACACTCGTACCTATTATATATGTCTTCTTGGTAAACCCTCTGTAACGTATCAAACCGATTCCCATAAATGACCATGCCGTCCTCAAAACGCTAATATCTGCATTTTTACGAACTTGTCTTCAACTACTAAGGAGGATGGAAAGCAATGCACAGCAATATTTTTCTCTTTGCAGGATGCAGTTTTGCGGACTAGTTTGAATATCACGTTACAGACCGGTTCGGCTGGATAAGGTTTCTCCGCGGTGGAAGACAGTGTGAACGCGACACAAAGATCTCGCAATTATTAGCATCTTCTACGAATGAAGAGCAACTCGGTCCAGTCGGATTTTTGTAGGCTGCACTGAAACCTCTGACGGAAATTCACAAAGAAATGGTCGAAGTGTTTAGTGGTGATTGCCTGGACTGAAAAAAACATCTCCAGATAGTGTAGTTTCTTAGCAGAAGTCCGTGGCTATTTTACACGGTCGCCACGTTCCGGTCAACATGTAACCACATCAGCACCTGCCACTGTGTGAGATATTGAACAGACGTTTCTGAGTGACCAGCTGACACATATGCGCACATTGGCACAGAAGTTCAACATTTGTACCGTATAGCGTACGATATTGTGCATGACAAATTTCAATTTCACAAGGTGAGTGCGCGATTGGTGCCTAAAAACTTTACAGACGACCGGAAGGGATAGAGAATTATGTCATACAAGGATCACTTGTTGCGTTACGCGGAAGGACGTGAATTTCTTGCTGGTGTAGTGATGGGCGTTGCATTCTGGCCTGTCACTACACTACTGAAACAAAGATGGCCAGTATGGTGTGCAAACATTCGGACTTCCGGGCGCCGAAATATTCAGGGTAACATAATCTGCTCAAAAAGCCCTCATGACGGTGTTCTAAAACATACATGAGGTTCTCCTGGAGGAGTTTTATTTAACGGGGACCACTGTGAATTACAGAACTTTTCCTAAAATATTGACTAAGTTGAGTCGTGCCCCTCGTGACAAGAGATCCGACAGAGACGCTGCAAATGTTAGACTGCTTCATGACAACGCTTGTCCACATGTTGGACAACACGTTCGTGACAAAATTGAGCAATTTGGAAGGCAGGGGTTCCAGTTCCCACAGTACAGTTCGGGCCTGGCTCCTTCTTACTTTCATGTGTTTGGTCCTTCGAAACGATTCCTGGCCGCCGAACGCTTTGATTCGGCTGGCGAAGTCAAATCGGTTGTCCGAAGGTTAATAGTCCCAGAAAATGGACTTTTATGGATAAAATATGGACTAAAACCGGTACAACGCTGGAATAAATTTCTCGAGCGTATCTTTAAAAAATAGCTGAGAAATGTAGTTTCACTGTGTATATGTTTTGTTTTGACAACTTATGAAACTCTTTCAAAAAAGAAATTGTGTGTTACTTTTTGATCCACCTCTCATATATATTGTTTACAAGCGCAGAAATTTTAGAACAAGTAAAACAATGAACACTAGTTTTACGCACGCACAAAGTTTTGAAAAAATTTCATTCTTTATTCACATTTCACTCCTAAATACGAGCTTATAGACTGGAGTTATTTAACTCATCAAAAGTATACACTCAATACGCTCAACTCCACAGTCAGCTTTGCTTTGCTTAGAGAGAGTGTTTATTTTGTACTGTTGCTTAAGTTTTTAAACATTTCTATCGAATATTCCAAGCAGTTTCTTGAAACACACGGATGGCACAACCAATAGCATATTCGAACGAAAATCGAAAGGTGCGGTTTCTATTCCTATTCATGGGTGAAGTAATTTTCACGTTTTCTGAATAGATGTTACATGGAGATTAGGAAACTGCAGGCAATTCAGGACACAATTCTGATAGCTTAGAAATACACTATATTGAAAAAAGTCACCGGATACATAGAAGGGAAACACAACATAGCATTTATCGACATACATTAGTACGGTGACCGTCCATCTTTGGCTTTAATACATGCACTCCCCTTAGAGACATGTTTTCGACAAGGTTTTAGAACAAAGCGGTAGGTATGTGCTTCAATTCAGTAGATAATCTTGCTGCTAACTTTTGCTTAGTAGTAGGCCTTGGCTCCAAACTTCTTATGCCTCGCCTTAATTCATCCCATAGGGATGTATGGGATTAAAATCAGCGGTCTGTGCTGGCCTGTGTACACACGATACAGAATTGTCGTCAAACCACGATGTAACAATCTTTACTTCACGTCTCGGCAGACGTGCTTTTTAACATTTGTGTCCGCGATAACCAATGGGCCGGAACCATACCATGAAAAGCACTCCCATACGAGTGCACTGACAGCTGCAAACTGGACCGTAAGAACAGTTCACTGTAATAAATAGCGTTCTCCCGGCTGCCTCCATTCCTACACACGGCCATCAAACTGATGGATCGTGTGTCTGGATTCTTTCATTCATAGGACCCGTTTCCATTGATCTACGACCCACCATAAATGCTCTTTACGCCATGCTAAACGACGAATAGCATTCCGAGTGAAAATGAAAGGCTTATGAGCAGTCGCACGACCACGGAAACCCATGGAATGACGTTTTCTGCGAATGCTACGTGTACATACCGAGGTTCCAGCATTTTTAATCACCTGTACACTTAGGTCTTGGGAAGTACTCCGTCGATTAGCTGTGCCGACTCTCCTGAGGCTTCGACGTCCTCTATCACTGATTTTCTTTGGTCTGCCGGTACGTTTTGCTGCTTCAGGCAGGCCATGTGTCTTTCTCGTATTCAGTACATTCAAAACAGTTGACTTGGATGTGTTTAAACGCCTTTCGGTTTCTCTTATGGACAACCCACTAATATAACACCCAACAATATTTCCTTTCTCAAAGTCAGTTCCCTCCCTCCCTCTGCGACATTTTCAACGTCCTCACAACGCTATACGATCGCGGTCAGACGCAGGCTTTTTTATACCATTTGCAGCTGTACCGCGGATCTTAAAAACGCAGAGGATCCGTTCATTTGCTTTCGAAGGGGTGTCCGGTGAATTTTGTCAATATAGTGTATAATGCTATCAGGAATTTTACGTTTCTCTTTTTCTTAATATATATCGCATTCTTTATTGTTCCGTGCAAATTTAGGAAGTACACAACTTCGAAATAAAATGAAATCGACGCTTGCAAATATTATTTGGTCAGAACTCGAGGCAAGTTCTTGTTCACAACAGAAACGTTTACGAAAATAGAATGAAAAACTTTTAAAAGCCTCATTCACGAATATGGATAAAAATGAAGATAACATTACCTCCTAGTGTATGTGAAAAATCCGTGAAATCCTATTGAAAAATAATAAGACCTCCAATTCACCCTTTCAACGATGCAGAACTATAAAGTTAAACAGAGAAGTATACTATTTATATATAAAAGAAATAATGAATATTACTGAAATCTTTGTTAAATTTAAAGTAAATTACATAGGTAATAAATTAACGTCAGAAAACAGAATATCTACTACGGATAGCATTAATCTCCACAAATATTTTATTTTTCGACTAAGGTGTTCTTGTACATAGATAGAAAATGCATAAAAAGGTAAAATTGAAGTTGATTGTTGTCGATGACAATCAGACGATAGACTGTATCTACTCTCATCTGAGAAGAGGACAGCAGACCAGTCGTTATCAGTCCAATTGCGATGTTGATGGCACCAATGCAAACGGGCGGTATGGTGACGTCTGGACAATGGGATGCACACAACAGGACAGCGGGCGTATAGTCCTCCTTCATGCAAACGCCTGGCGACAGTTTTTCGGGAGATCCGCTTGCCAGTTGCAGCCATAAACTGATTTGCTACCTCACTAGCTGTGCTGCGCTGGTGTCTTTTTGTTGATAGCACTATGTACCGATCTTCTGCAGGTGTCGTACTGTGAACATGACCTCCCGCGTGACGTTTGCTACACTCTCCATTTGTTTGAAATGATTTCCAAAGCCTTAAAACAACATTGTGGCTGACGTCCAACTCCCTGGCAACATCTGTTATTTTTCGCCCTTCTTCAATCTTGCCAACAATAATAAGGCCACTCGTAAAACCATCTAGGGGATGTCGGGAAGACATACTGAAACTTGCAAGTTCGTCAATTGATTCTTTCATTTTCAACTTTGCGTTTGAACAACAACGGTCAATACGCATCAAATCCTTTATATCTCTCATCAGCGCTATGACGTCAAGAAAAAGTTCGGCAATCCAAAATTTGCATACGCAAAACACGTCTTACTGTATCCGCACTTATGCTAATTTCCACATTTCTCTGCCTTCCATTTTATGGTTGCTATCGTTGCTATTGTCATCCGTCCTTAGCAATTGTCCGGCAGTGTATATTCACGAATGTAAACGGAGTCCCTAACACGAAATCATCATCATCATCATCATTGTCAAAAATTATCAATCCACTGCTGAACGAAGGACTTCCCAAGTTTCCTCCACAACGGTCTGTCTTGTGCCAGTCTCCTCCATGTCACTCCCGCGTACTTTCGATATTCATCCACCCATCTCCCATGTAACCTTCTTCTGGGTCTTTTCCTGTCCCTTGGAATCCAATCTAAAATTTCGGCTGTCCATCGATGATCTGTCCTTCTGGCAATATGTCCAGCCCATTGCCATTTCAGGGATTTAACTCTGATCATGATGTCTTCCACTCTTGTCATTTTTCGGATCCACGAGTTCCTCTTCTTGTCTCTCCTGGTTACACCAACCATGCACTTCTCCATGCTACTTTGAGTTGTCTGCAGCCTTTGTATGTCTCTTTTAGTTAAAGTCCACGTCTCTGCACCATACGTAAGCACTGGAAGGATGCATTGATCAAACACTTTTTTAAAGATATAATAGCATATTGCTCTTGAAAATTATGCTGTTTCTTCTAAAAGCTCTCCAGACAAGTTTTGTACGCCGATTAATTTCTTCACCAATGTGACCCTCACTTGATATCTGCTGTCCAAGATAAACGTACGCATCTGTTATCTCCAGCTTTTCGCCATCAATCGATAAATCTTCATTTCTTATAAAAGCATTGTACAGCACTTTTGTCTTCTGAAAGTTCATTTTTAATCCCACTTCTTTACTCTTGTCAGCAAGTTCCTAGATCATACTCTGCAGCTCTGATGGGGTAGTTGCAAAAATGACTACGTCTTCAGCAAAACGAAGGTGGGTTAGATAATCTCATTTAATCCTTATCCCCTTGTTTTCCCAGCTAAGCGACTGAAAGACACCCTCCAATGTGACATTAAAGAGCTTCGGATATATGGTGTCACCTTGTCTCACTCCTTTTCCAATTTCTATGTGTGTTGTATTTTCAAACAGCCGAATCGTTGCACTTGAATTTTCATAGATGTTAATAATAGTATTAATGTATGCATCTTCAATACAGCAGGATTTTAGAGCCTTTTTAACTGCTGATGGTTTCACCGAATCAAAGGCTTTTTCATAATCGATAAAAGCCATGCACAATGGAAGTTCATATTTCCTCGCTCTTTCAATTAGTTATCTCAGTACGTGGATATGATCTATTGTACTGTAGCCACTCCTGAATCCAGCTTGTTCTCTCGGTTGAGCCATGTCCAGTGTTACCTTCAAACGGTGTAAAAGAAGTTTAGTGAAGATTTTATAAACCACTGATAGGAGGCTGATAGGTCTGTAGTTACCGAGATCCTCAATGTCACCTTTTTTATGTAGCAGGATCATTGTAGCGGTGTTGCAATACTCAAGAATCTTCCCTTCAGTAAGGCATCGAGTGAAAATTTGTGCGAGTACTGTTTCGATATCTCCACTTGCTTCTTGTATGATGTTTATAGTAATTCCATCTTCTCCTGGAGCTTTCCCCCTCTTCATGTTCTTGATTGCATGTGCAACCTCTGCTGAGAGGACTAGAAGAACTCTGGTACCTTTCATGATGTCTGGAGTACATGTATCATCCCTTTCATATAATTTGGAGTAGAAATCTTTCACTCTTGTCAAATTTTCGCCTCTGTTTCTTGTTACAGATCCATCTGCTTTTCTCAGTGCCATAATCTGTTTTCTTCCCTTACTGAGATGTCCTTTTGCTATCTTTAGGCTTTGGTTGTTTTCAATTGCTTTCCTCACTAGTTCCCAGTTAAATTTTCTTACGTCTTCAGTGATACATTTTCTTACTGTCTTGCATAGCTCTATATATTCCACTTTGGAAGTCACATCTTCTTTAGTTGTCCTCATCTCTCTTCTTTTTTGCATCAACATTTTCGTTTTTCCTGATAATTTGTTTACATGCAACTTGTTCTTAGAACCAGCTAATTTTGTTGCTATTTCCATAAGAGCTTTGGATACTTTTCTGTTAACTTCAGAGATGTCCACTTCTTCCGATGTTAGGCCTTCTAAAGCAGAGAACCTGTTCTTCAGTTCCAACTTGAAGGTATTATGGTGTTTTTTAAGGTTGGTTATGTCAATAGATTTTGTTTGTCTTATGAGCTTGCCACGTTCAAGTTTAGTGTTGAGGTGCATCTTACATCTCACCAATCTATGGTCACTACCTGTGTTGAACTTGTTTAGCACACTGCAGTCTTCTATGACGAATTTTTTGTTACACATGATAAAATCAATTTCACTTGTCGTCCCATTTGGATGTCTCAATGTCCATTTCCTGTGTGGCTTTTTCTTGAAGAAGGAGTTCAAGATGAAAAACCCTTCTGCCTCTGCAAACTCAACGAGAGTATTTCCACGCTGGTTTCTGTTGCCGTGACCGAATTTACCTACTGAAGTTTCATTCTGTTGCCGTTGCCCTATTTTTGCATTGAAATATCCCATAATTATTTTTAAGTGCTGCTTACCTTTATTATTTAGATGACGAATTTCCTCATAAAATTCTTCAATTTCTTCTTCAGGATGACTTGTGGTGGGTGCATAAGTTTGAATAATCTGAGCCAGGTATCTTTTCGAGAGTTGGATAACAAGTCGTGCAGCTCTGTCAGAGGAACGTTCAACTTCTACAACTTTATCCTTCAGTTTCTTGTTTATAATAAATCCAACATCACTAGTTCTGCCAGTATCTGTCCCACGATAGTAGAAGAGATGTCCACTTTTCAGTTCGATGAGATCTTCTCCTTTTCTCCTTACCTCACTTAGCCCCACGATGTCCCACTTGATCCTTTGTAGTTCCTGTTCCAATTCAAGAAGCTTTGAATCAAAAGATAGGGAGCGTCCATTATACGTAGCCAAGGTCAGCATCGGATGGCAGCCTAGTCCGTTCCTCCAGGGATTCTTAGCACCCTCTGCCTTCATGTCGCACTGGCCGCTGCCTTGGCCAGGTACATTCCAGCTGCCGGAGACTGAGGGCCAAGATTTAAGTTGTTGAATCATTTTGGAGGGTTTTGGCCATAACTCACCACGCTGGCCAAGTGCGTTGGTGAGTGTGGGATAGAATTTCCTGTAATCCCGATGGTATAGTTATACAGCTATTGGCGGTCGTCAGAGCCCCTTTAGTGGGAACAGGATGCACTACGAGAAGGCGGGGTTGACATTTGTCAAGGAGAGGCTGTGATGTTACGCATCACCTGACCTTACATCCCATATATATATATATATATATATATATATATATATATATATTTTGTTTAACTTCTTACGCTGAATAATATCGTATGTTTCGACATTTTAATGAATTACATTTCATGAAATGAAGCGCTGAAAAGTTTATTATTCATTTATTGTGTGATTATGTTTTTTCTGGAAGTAGTCGTTTGGTCATTGGACATTTTCCAAAATAACTTATACCAACTAAGCTAAGAAGATGTCCTTCTATCGAGAAATCTGACATACATACACACTTATCACTAGGCTGTTCTCTGAGATTCAGAGGTTAGCTCCACGAAGAAATACAAACTGCCAGATAATTTTTACTTACTGTTTCCATAGCAAACTTCTCTATTTATAGCGATCTTGACATACAACGCGGGCTTCACTGACATGCATCACACGCCGTACACAAGATCTTCTGTATTTCATGCACATAATCTTTTTCTTATGCATACACACCTGAATCTGATTCTCCCATTGCTTCCTTTTCCTTGCTCTGCCTTTCCTTCCTGCCCTGTGTGCTAAAATGATTTTCTTAGTAAGCATCGCATCACTCATTCTTCACACATGGCCAAACCACAGAAGCATATTAGTTTCCAACTAGATAAAGACATTTTGTTTCACATTGCACAATTCCATTGCATCTTCATTCCTCACACAATCAGAACATGTGTGGCCACAAGACCCCGTAAATAACGCATTTCTCCAACACATAAACAACTTCTATGTTTCTTCTGTAGTACCCACTATTCACTGCCATACATCAGAGTAGGAACAGTTATTATTTTATGCACAGCGACACGTGAAAATGACAGGTATTTAACTACACATATGAAGCAAACGTACACTGATCTTCGTGAATCCTTCATTTGGATTTCGAAAGTCCCAATGTCGCTGGAATAGAAACAGGAGAAAACAATTCCCGCAATCGTTGTCTCTTTTTTCCTCTCCAGCGACACCATCTTTCCTTTAATTCCCTATCCTTCTCTTCAGTTGCTTCTAGGAATTGTTATCTCCTGTTTCCTCTCAGACATATCCATTCCGTTAACTCCATATCCCTATCTAAAGGTGCTTCCAGAAATTGTTATGTCCTGTTTTCCCTCAGACGATATCTGCAGTCCATTAATTCCCTATAACTATCTGTAGTTGCTTTAAGTAATGGTTATCTCCTGTTTCCTCTCATGCGACATCTCCATTTCATTAATCCCCTATCCTTCTCTGCTGTTGCTTCAAGGATTTGTTATGTCCTGTTTCCCTTCAGACGACGTCTCAATTTCATGAGCACTCTATCCCTCTCTGCAGTTGGTAACTAAATATCACCTTTTTCTGTTTGCCTACGGATTTCTTGTAAGACATCACGTACTCCATTTTCCTAGGAGTAGGTAAACTGTTTTAAACCCTGTTCGCGTGATACTACTAAGGGGGAAAAGAATCTGCTGATTGATTACCCCTAAGGTAGCAGAATTCTGTTGAGGAACAGCTGCAAAGAAGTATCAAGTTCTTTGGAGTGTGTGTGGAAAGTGTCTTTTTTACAATTCGATGGTTGAGCGTTGGATGTATCACCTTTCCATTTGCTTTCATGTCTGCGTTGTTCCACTAAGACACAAAGATTTCATTTTACTCTTGCAATCTCGTACGGTATGCCACTAGTTTTATACCTATGCCCCAGGAAGGGCGTAGCAGATTTCCACTGGCTCGTTAAGAATGGAGTTTCCTTTTAATTTGTTACTTTATTCGTTAGAACTGCTCACATTAGATTTTTTTCAGCATCGTAAAATATGGAATTTTTTCAAGTGTTTTTCGTTAGAAGCGATCAAACTATGTTTGGGTTAATATAATACTAAAAATGTACCTATATGGTTTCAATATCACTTAGTAGTATAATATGTTGAAACTCCATTATATTAAAATTAAATAGTGAAGAATTTTAATTCTACTTCCCCTTAGATAAATTGTAGGAAACCGCCTTTCTTTGAGGCTCATTTGTAGTACAGGTGGAGAACTATCGATTGTTTTTCTTACTTCTCCACATTGTCAAAAAGCTAAGCACCGATAAAATTTGAAACTAACCTTTTTGTTTTCCGGTTTAAGGTTTAACGACCACAGTGAGCAACTCGATGGGCTGTAAGCATTTGCCCATCCCTGATTTAGGGCCACTGGTTTCAGGAAAGAGAGAATACAGTGCTGTACGACAAACACAACCACAATATCTATTCCTCACGGGATTTGAATCCGGGCCCATCTCGGACAAATGATCAAAAGTCATCGATTAGACAACTGCGCCTCCGGGCCTGGGAACATACGTCTTGACGATTTCCTCCTGAAGTGAGTGAGCAAAAGATACGAAAAAAATGTTTTGCCTAAAGAGCGAGCTAATACGTGGCTTCTTAATTCTCATTTTCTGTTTGTTCTATATGATTTTTTTGTTTTGTTTCTGTTCAGAAAAACTAAAGAAGAAAATTTTGCAGTTTTGTATGCAAAAATAATTTTTCCATGGTGTTTAGCAAAATCTGGGCAAAAATTCGCGAGAAACAGTAAATAAAGTTTTAATTATTAGAGAAATTTAGTAAATAAAGTTTTTAGTGGGGCTGTTTCTCAATTGTGTTTTTCTGGAATCATTTATGCAGTCATTTTAAATTATGCCTAAGATTTGACGTATTGCGCGACATTTTGTGATTCTTTCCGCAAAGGCTATAATTTGCGTAGACTTATCCTTACTAAAAGAAAAATAAAGCTGCACAAAATAAATTTTATGTTTACCCATTATTAGCGGTTACTTACTCTCAACAAATAACAGTTTCAGCACCTGACGTACCTTTAAACTTCCAATACAAACAACAAGAACAATGCTTTTGACTTCGTCTTTATCCCACTGAAACGTGCAACAGATTGCAAAAAACCACATACCCTCACCGTTTACTCTTTTGATTTCAGTTAACTTTAGTTTCGCATGGTCATCATGTGTCAATATGGCTGGGCTCAATGTTTTTAACACCAGTATAAATGAGGGGAAAATGAGCGTTTCAATCATCAAAGCCATCGGTGGAAACTGATTAGTTTACGTCTTCCTGATTTACACTCACAGCATTGAAAAACGTAAAAATATCGATACACTATCAATGTACTGAGTTGGAAAAAACTATCGATAGTGCCATCAATAGCACCTCCACCTCTCATTTGTAGAATAGTTTCGTGCATACCTTTTGAAAAGTATGTTTAGGGTACAGTGAAGTTTTCATCATCAGCTTTTTGCCATAGTTAAAAGTTTTTATTTTGAATATGCGACAACAGACTCTGGTATTCCGCATCGAATTTCATATTTGGTATTCCTTAAAAAATGGTCAGTATGTTTTCCATTTTCATTAAAGCAACGGTGCACACAGTGTACTCCGCGGAGCTGTGGGTCCCCGCGAGAGATCTGCAAGGGCTCCGTGACGCAATTCGATAATAATCACTCGTGACGCGGCCATGTTCGACAACGAAATTTCACTGGAAAAATCCACGTACTTCCTTAATATAATTATACATTCAATGTACATAATGAGAGCTGAAGTGCGAGCTTTCCTCATTGATCGCCGTTTCGGCTTGGGGAGACGGCTGAATGATGATCTGTGGTTGTTAAGACTTTCATATTTAGCTCACAAATTTACGAAAATTAATGAAGTTAGCCTAGATCTGGAAGGAAATAACTATACTGTTTTCACAGCCTTTGACATAATTCGTGCATTAAAAAGAAAGGTGCAGTTCTGGATTGCATGTTTCCGAAACCAGCACTAAGGGACTTCTTGGAAGAGTTTGAAAAAAGGCATCCGTGAATCTGACGAGATTTTGGAAACTTTACCCTGAACCTACAAAAAGTAAGTAATGACCACTTGCAGTACTTTCCAAATATAATGCACAAGAATTTGGAAATTCATGCATGGGAAAAAGATCCGCTGCCAGCTAAAGAGTAGCCTCACAGTATGACTGCAAATGAATTTGAAAATTTTATCCATCTGACATCTGACATTTCTGAAAAGGGAGCGTTTCATGAACTACTATTAGGCGAATTTTGGAATAGTGTCTAGAACCAGTGCACATGTTTATCGCAGAAAACAGTTAGAATACTCCTTTCCTTTGTCCGTACTCACCTGTGTAGGACTGGCTTCTAAACTTAGGTGTGCACAAAATACACGTTGTGCAGTAGGGTGGGTGTTGAGCCTGACATGCGACTGTTACTCTCCTACATACAGCTGTAAGTGAAAGAACTTTGCAAGGAAATAGAACAACTGCACGATTTGCATTGAGGTCAATAATTCAGTAACGTTTTATTACGAATACTTGGGGTCCATTAAAATAGTATTTCCTTTCGTCTTTGACTATCATTATTATCAAATTACATCTAGAGTGTGTTGTTGCGGCTACCATATTAGTGGAGAGACCTTTCACAATACGATACCATGTCTATATGTAGAACATCTCTCGTATAACAAATGCAGCTGAATAAACAGAGAAGTAACGCCCGTGCAATTCGTACGTGCGACCTAGGAACTATTAGCGGTGTATCACCAAACAAGGGAAATGAGGAGAAAAGCACAAACCTAAAAATTCAGAACAGTCAGTGGAAATTCAAAGGATGTTGTTGAACACGAAACAACTAAAACTTGAAAATTAAACTCTTGAAGGTGCTTGTGCTAAATTAAAATCTGGAAATAAAGTTTTCTTATGGCTTGCTAACAGCAAATTGACGACAACTGTTCGTGAATGCAAAAAAATTTACAAGGCCTTTTATATATATGGTCGTTTCACGTGTATGCACTTACATAAACTAAAAGTGTTATCAATTAGAATATTAAAACTGTGCAAATAAGAAACATTGGGAATTTTTTAAGTGAAAATTTTTTAGTGGAGAAAAATATCTAGCTTTCGGCCACAGAAAACTTAAGTCCATTTCTGGCCCTTAGGATACCTATGAACGCTGTGATCTGATTCCACACCGTTCCTCCACTGTTACGTCAAACGAAAAACTCAATGACAATATTGATAGCAAATGGACTCAAACTTTTCTTTTATTATATACATATATACGTTTTTCTTGAAATTGTTTGGTGCGTAATTTAGGAAGGTACACCACACTATACTAATATTAGTAATAATTTCCTTTAAACTTCAAAATAAGCAGTCTGTCGAAAAAAGCAACATATAAAGAAATGCACCGTAAATTTTAAAGAATACAACAATAAATTATTCCATGGGGTCATGGAATTGAATATGCTGTTTTTTCTCTTTGAAAGAATTAAAAAGAAAATATGAGAATTCGAGTAGTATTTAAAAATACTACTCAAATGCCAATTTTCAGTGAATTTGGCCAATTCAATTTTTTTGGTCCTTACTATCGGCCATCTTTCTATTTTTTCAAACTTTTTTCTTCTTGGTGTATGCAAGCAAATTAATAGAGCTATAGGGCGTAAAACGAGAAATTGATTTTTGAAAGAAATCAATATTGCAAAAATATACGAAGACAGTTTTTTTTTCCGATTTTTATTTCAAAGAGATGCAGGGCAACATCGCCGTTAGTCATGATGGAGTTTTAATGACGCACTTCTCCTACAAAGTTTATTAAATTTTGATGGTCTTATTATCAGATATGGACGAGATGTCTGAATCTAAATATGAATTTTTTTTTGTATTTTACAAAAAAGAAATATTTAGGGGCCCAGGCAAATACAAAAAAAGGAAACAAACCGGTATTAAGAAATAATCCACTTAAAACTTCCCATTGTCGCACTCTAAGCCATCTTTCTAAAAATAAATGAATTCGTAACATTTTATAAAAGAAAACTTACAGATAGGTTTCTTTCTTTAGGGAAGGAACGTAGAACTTAATACAAAACTTACCCATCTAAATATACTGTTAAACATTAGAGGTATTTCTGAAATCCACTTAGGAAGAAAAACTACCAGCAGAACTTCAACCTAACGTAACTGAGCACCTGCGTGATTTAGCGATTAACTGCATATAACTTCCCTGTACAAAACACTGAAAACCCATGGATAATAAATACTTAACGATGTCGCCATGAACAACAAAAAATCAATTTGAGAAAGGCCAGGATGCAGTTGTTAACGTGACTTCTGATGGTTTACTGAAAACATTTTTGACGACGAACTGTTACCAGGAATTGAACATTACATAACTGAACAACTGCTTGATTTAGCGATTAGCATTGGAGATTACATTCCTGCACTAAATACAAACAACTCGTTTTCAGTATCATGATGAACAGCAAACAATTCAAAGGGAAGGAGGGCAAGATGCCATTGTTAAAGGGACTTTTTTTTTTTGATTGGAGGTTTAACGACTACCGTGAGCAACTCAATGGGCTATAAGCAGTCGCCCGTCCCTAATTTAGGGTCACTGGTTCCAGGGAAGTTAGAGAGCCAGTGCCGTAAGACAAACACAACATCCATGCCTCACCGTGATTCGAACTCGGATTTCGTTCGGACGAATGATCAGAGGCCATCGCTAAGACCAATGCGCCACCGGGGCGGCTAAAGTGACTTATGATGGCTCCCAGAAAACATTGTTTTTAAGGATTGAACACTCACTAATTCTGGGTAAAGATTTTTCCCGATTTTAAGAAGACAAATAAAAAACCAAATACATTTGAATCATCTACTTCCGGTTTGTTCCATATATCTTAGTGAATAAAGATATCTGACATTTTTGTATATGAAGAAATAGCCTGAAAATCGCCTCGATGTTGATGCGAACATGAAATCAAAAGTAAGAAATATTCAACCGAATTTGGACGGAATTGTTCGTGACAAAAAAAAGCATAAAATCTCCCATCATTTTTTTCGCTGAGTAGCTGCTAGGTAAGTCTTATTTTTTTCTCACATTTATTAGAATGTAATAAAAAATATTTGTATATCCAAACGATTTTCATTTATGTGTGGCAATAGAAATTTATGGCCTGTGTTTTATTATACTTAAAATCTTTGACTTATTGAGGGCTACCCCAAATTTTCTCCAACAAATTTCATCGCATATGTAACTACACTGATATCAAAAATATCATTCAGATACCAAAAATTAAATCGCATATATAGCTAACATACAGATATAAAAAAATTGCAACGCATATGTAACTACCATACAGATATCAAAATATTCAGAAGTAAAGATTTTGTGGCTTGATTTTAAAATACTAAGAGTCAGCAATTCTTTTCTTGTTGAAATCTACTTACCTTGGGTATCATTGAACTGTGTCCATAGTTCATGGATATTACGATAGGCTCGCCCGGAATAGTTTTCTTCTGAAAACGATTTTCCCGGGGTTTTCCATTGGGAAGGTATCTAGGGATCGCATTGGCAAGAACAAGCCCTGGTCAACTGGCAGGCATTGTCTCGGGACTACCACAAAGTAACGGCAGCAAAACGGGATGCAGCGCGTCACCGACATATTATCGTCGCGTAATTGTACCGAATATCCGTAAGAGCGGAGAACATAAGTGAAAAAAACGATAGCATCCTGAGCATCACGCTGTGAATCGTATGATACTCACGAATGTCATCAATATCAGCGAGGTTACATCATCTTCTATTGACTGAGAATCTATAATTGTCGGAGCTGCGACAGAAGTGAGACCAGTCTGTGGAGAAGTATGTTTCCATTCCCCTCGGCACGTATGTCTGTTACAGCACCATTGTAGCCTTGCACGTTTTTGTGCTGTACTTTCTGGCAGCCGTTTCAATGGCTGTCACGAATGAAATAAAAAAAAAATTCTTCGAAAGTTCACAAGTAAGCAAATCTTTTTCTTCAAAGTGATTTTTTTTTTCATACCCGTAATTTTTTTTCTCACTCATTTGAGATTGGCTAAGTGATGTATAAAACTTATAGATATAAATGAATTGCTTTATATTTCTAAACTTTTCTATTGATACTGTGGAGAAAAGTAAATTTGAGTTAGTATTTTGTAAGATATTTAGTCACGCTTTATTTGAAATATAACTCAATCTTGGATATATTAAATAAAAGTGTGCAGTTTGAAATTCCTAAAAGTATACTTATATAAAAATAAAATGAGAAAAATTCATGTTTTTTTTAACATGAATTTTAGATAGATAAACGTCCTTCGATGGGCATACATAAGTCCTTTGTAGCATGCTTATCTCAATACCTTACGTCTCTAGTTAAACTTCTAAAATGAAAGTGTTCTACACAGCAGGAAAAACATTTTTCAGGTGTTCATCCGTAGAAGTAGAACGAATAAAAAGCGTTGAGAAACGCAGATATAGTTTTTTTCTTTCATCTGCATTTAATTATGATTTAATAACTGATAGTTATTAGACCTTTGTATTGAAAGACGTTGTAAAATTTGTAACTAATTAGGTCTTTAAAAAACGCATTAGAAGCTACTGATGTCTTACTTATCTAGGGAGCGAATGTCTACAGCACACCGTATATACCCTCCATGCCAACTCACGTCTTCTTTCATCGTCTACGCGCTGTTGTCAAAGGTAGGAGGTGGTAACAATAATGTACCTCGACTGTGTATAAGCCTCAGAAATGGCGAATTGTAATGGAAAACTGTAGAATAAAATGGCAATGGAAACACTAAAATAGCTTTTTACATCTGTAAAGCAATAAGAAAAAGGTAGATTACACCAAAATGATCAAAACTTAAATTCTAAATCCGTTTTAATGGTGTAGAATAATAAAGCAAACAGATAGCAAGCTTTCACCACTCACGGGTGGCTTCATCAGGCATAATTGAGGTAAACACCCTAAACAACAGAAAGTGAAGCAATTCTAAGTAATTAAGACTTAAACTTAACATATAATCAAAGTTGATTGACGCTTATGTCATGTCACGTGAAATCATCAAG
Source organism: Macrothele yani (assembly GCA_039090855.1). Taxonomy (NCBI): domain Eukaryota; kingdom Metazoa; phylum Arthropoda; class Arachnida; order Araneae; family Macrothelidae; genus Macrothele; species Macrothele yani. The sequence continues at coordinate 181,333,913 of CM077034.1, read as the reverse complement.
CATGGTAGATGTCTCATGCAGAACGCGTTAAGCTAACATGGGTGACGAAGTAGACCTTTTAATAGTATTCACCAGTTATAGGGAAGCTCAGTTGATGTTTCTTCATTCCAGTCATCCGTGCTGGTTATTATTTCTCTTGATTCTCGTATTGCTGCGGCCCTGGGAATTCTTTAAGTAGCTATTTTTCGAATTTCTTTCCAGTCAGTTTCTTGACTTTTCTTGCTTGAGATGTGGTAAGCTTTCTTAGTTTGACATCACGTTTATATTCTGACATTATCAATTTGAGTCCTTTATATGTACCTTTTCCTGGAGCCCTCTGGGTATTTCAAGATGATAGCATAAATTCCTGCCTGAGTTAGGTTCGTGCCAGATTATTTACTTGTTGTTAGCCAGGCAGAAATCCATTTAGGTGTTTTTATTCTTACGCTTAATCTTAGTTTCGTAAAGGCTTTTTCTTGGGAAAAGGTGAAGCCTGTGACCTAAGGGCATGCATCTATACATTTGAGTTTAGGGGTAATTTTTTAATCAGTTTTCTTATTAAATGAAATTTCGGCTTGTTTGATAATGCGCTTAATTGTACAAGTATGAAATCCTGCGGCAGACGCCAAATATTTCAAAGATTCAATTTCAAGGTGTTGCGTGTGTTGATCTGAGATCAGTGCCACGGCTCTTCGGGCTCTCTGTCGAAATAAGGCTAATTTGTGTGTACCTGGGCTTGCAGAAGAAGGTGGAATGACTTGTGAAATATATGTATGTTTAGAGTACACATGGGTATGGAGTGCTCCAGATTGCAAATTTTTAACAAAATCATCAAGGAAAGGTAGCATTCCTTCTTTCTCCTTTTCAATGGTAAGTTTGATGTCAGGATGTGCTAAAGTTATGTAATAAAAACTTCGTTAGTTCTTCTTCGTTGTGATTTCAAACGAAGAAAATGTCATTTACATATCTGTACCATTTTAGAGGGGTTGGTGTGCTTGATGACAGGACAATATTTTCTAAAGGCAGCATGATAGCTTCCGCTAACACTGCAGACAGAAGACATCGCATAGGCCTCATTGTTGAATTTATATAATTGATTTTGAACAGTAAAGTAGCTATTAGTCGTGATCATGTCTGTTGCACTAAAACTTTCTTGTAGCGTACTTTGTGCGAACAGAGCTGAATCATATAGGGCTTGGTTAATTAAATCTGTAGCTTCCTTTACTGGAATAGATGGGTATAATGGGACTATATCGAGACTAGTAACTGAATGGTAAGTTGCCACTTTTAAGTTCTTTATTCTTGCGACGAAGTCTTCAGAAGAACTTAAAACTGTATTGGAGACTGGTAAAAATGCAGAAAGAAAAATGGCTAGTTCTTTCTCTAGGCGGATGGAAAGAGCCAAACGTCTTGATATTATTGGAAGAATCAGATTCGCTGCTTTATTCTGTTTCAGTTTCGCAAGAATATGGGGTATCTTCGGTCCTGGAGGTAATTTAAATGGCAATTCTGACATCTTAGCAATTTTTTTACCTTGGCAATCCATTTGTTTAACTGGTCTGAAGTTTGCAGTGTTGCTTTAGAATCTTGAATGTAGCTTTTAATTTTCGATTCATATCCTGCGGTGTCTGTAATTGTAAGCTGATTCGATTTATCTCTTTTTTGTGTAAGTCACTGTTTGGTCCTATTAAGTTTAAAATATTCTTAGGTATTCGTGGTTTATAAAAACTAATAAAATGAAGTTTTTCAGCTTCTCCGATTTTGGTGGAACACTGATGTCGTAGTTTTTCTCTGTTTCCTAATGGTATTTTAGTCATCAAGTTTTCCATTGCCGGTATGCGATCACGGATTGATATGGTATTATTCAAAGAATTATTTATCAGCATATTATTGGAATATTTATTATATTAAATTCTGAATTTAAAGTAAACTCTAACAAATTAGATTGTGATTAAACGGCTATCCTAAAGCCATATGACAGGCACATTTCAGTAGCACGACAGCCATATGACAGGCAAATTCAGTAGCACAGATGCAATCCATCACACTATTTCCGATTCTTAAGATAATTTTTCATGAATAAATTACCCCAACTCTTGAAAATCCTGAGCGTTTCATTTTTTTAATTTTCCATAGATTTGGCGGGCTTTAGTCAGGTAAAAAGTCAAATCCCTCCGTTGTTTGGATCAAAAGAAGCACTAATATCGCATTTCCTTTGTAATTTCCCCAAAGAAATTGGCTGGCATAGAGCACGAATGTCACTCTTCAGTTTTTGCGTTACATGCAACGAAATAACCCTTTTCCAAAAACGAAAATAAAGCAATGTAGTAAAGCATTTAGAAAGTCGCAATTGCATTCGTTTTTTTAGGAAAAGTTTCATACGACCAATGAATAATAAAAAAAAAAACCTCGGGCTTTCCTGAGCGCGTTGAGAAAATAATTTTTAAATGTGTTGCACCGCTGGTAATTTGCAAATGTTAAACCGCAGGCGGAGAATCGCGTCGTGCAGCCAGCCAAATAAGCGGATGAGGCGACGTAGGCATTCGGACAGGCTGCAGATGAAGATACCATCGCACGTGTCGATCAGATTTTACCAGTGCAGCGCACGGTCATTTGATGTGATGTTTGAAGGAGGAAGGATGGTGAATTAATGTTATGTTTAAAGGCATTTCAAGTAATATAACTGTAAAATTGTACTAAAGGTTTATTTCACGCCATATCGTCTGATGCTATCCAGCACATTCTTAGACGTTCGACGACGAGGAAAAAATATATAAATCTCCATACAACTTACCAATCGAATCTATACGGAGAAAGAGGTTACGTATAAATTAGGCATATAAATTATGCAACGAATGTCGAAATTATTTTTGTATTAATAGTCATTCCATGACGTTAAGAACTAAGACGAACTTTTTTCTCCCCGTACAGCTTACCAACATACAGTACTAAAACATATATATTATGCAATGGACGTTGAATGATATTTTTGAAATATTGATTAACGATATCTACAACTCACGCCATATCCGATAGAATTTATTATCATAGTTCACCTCATCCGGTTAAGATCATGTCCGTCGTTTTGACATGTTTTACTCTGACAAGGACACTCATTTATGTGTCCTTATATTTACGCAGCCGAGTGCAAAGGAAAAAGTGAGAAACAGGGATTTGAACGTATTTAATGTATTCAATGCATACAAAACGTAAGAGCTAGAAATGAAATCAAGATTCATTTACGCGGAAAGTGAAATACAATACATGTAACAAATATTTTTGATTTAAAAGGAATATCAAGTAGTCATTTTATCTGAATTTAAAAACAGAGATAATACATTGGAGGAAATCTGAATAGTAATTATAAAGCGTAAACGATTATGTAAAACATGTATGCAGTTTGGGAATAATAACACAGGTTTTGCATAGAGCCGTATGTACACACCCTAATTATGAAAAAAAGTATCGAGATTTAAGTCTTAATGTTTACAGAGTTTTGCCTTATTATTTGTAAAACACTATCTTATGATATAACTAATGACAACAACTTTTTTAATAAATAGTGTTAATGTGTATTTAAGAATATTTAGTAGCAGCATATAAAATAATATACTATTGTTGTTTCCATTGTTGTGGTCTTAACTGTGGAAATACTTATGAGCTCTGTGAAAGCACTTGCATTTACTTACAGTTCTTTATAAAATTATAAATATTTATCAATCGTACAAAGTAATTCAGTTTTGAAGGACCACTGGCACATCACAGAATTACAAAAACGCTTGTTTAAGCGCATGAATATATAAGTTAAACATTGTCAGGTTAGGGAGAGTTACGTATGTGACTCCTCATTACATCGAAATCCTGCCGCAAGGATGCTTAATCATTAAAATAAAGGCATTTCAAATATTTTTTGAGATATGAATCGAAGGTTTTCGTATTTTATCCGTGATTCTTTGAGAAACATGAAAGGTTTTCGACACCAACTCAGACAACTCAATGATATCTTCATACAAACTCAAGTTGCATTGGAAGCATTCAAACATTAGTCGTAATAAAATGCATATACCCGGCACCGGGAAGATAACCGCACTGTTCAAGTTCTATTCACAGTCACATTGGTGACGGTAAAAACTCTGATACGTCGATTTTCTACATTTCGTCTGGCAAATGATCACAGCAGAAAAATCCTGCTTCTCATTTCCTGGCAAATGTTTGAATAATTTTTAAAACTTACAAAGACTGCTTATAATTTTTGCCAGAAAATAAACAATTACTAAAAATAAAAAGAAATTCATGACAGCAAAAGCAAAATTCGTGACCTTTTCTTGACCTTCATGACCAGTAGATACTCTGAACACTGTTGTGAACAAAGTGTGTGAGAGTTTCGTTAGAAGTAAATTCAGTCGAATTCCTTTATGACAAGCGCGTTTGTGGCTAAAAAGAGCAAGCACTACTCTTACTTCCACTGCAACTGAAGCAAGAGATTCAGATAATTTGAAAATGAAACAGGAAGGGATACCATTATGTTGCAGCACCAGCAGAATTATCAGTTCATTAAAGTAAATGAGACGTATAACTGATACGCACACAAAAAATAGCAGTACACATAGAGAAGACACTATCCTCATACCGGAAACAGTGTGCTACGCACCCCAGGTTAGAACTCGTCGATTTACAGACTCTCTACTGAAATTCGACTCTTCAGAGAGCAGAACTTTACACTTGATGGCATGTCTCCAAACACGGTGTTCCGCAGCCCACATTCTACGGGTAGTATCGTAAGGTGCGTTTAACAGAACACATGCCCTTGGTCTATGAGCATAAAGGTCATCGCAGGGAAATTGCGAACAGTGTGAGTTGACAACGTACCTTCTGTTAAAAAGAATATTTCGCTCGCTCCGAGTAGCATTTCCTCCGGTTCCAACGAATTGTATTGTGTAAATTCTCCCCTGTCAGCGGATGACACTTCATCCTGCTGTCACCCAGTGTGTCTAACTTACTTTCATCTATCTGATAACCTTGCTTGCCTTTGATTCCAGTAAATCGTGCTGTTGAAACAGAGTTTGAACTCACGACTTGAAGAAATAAGATGCCACGATCAACGCGAAAGTATAAGGGTGCATCAGAAAAACGTATGTTCTTATCCCACTCTACGATTTATGCATTTTGACGTCACAGATAATAATTTGCGTAAGTATACGCATAATTCTACTGTCAACGTTTTACTTGACTTGCATTTTTCACGTTTCAGAAACATATAACACAGATGGTCGCATAATGTCGCCAAAGTCCCATTCCCCCTTAATTATCTTGAGCAGTATATTTTTAAAATAGGAAATCGCTCAGAATTCGTTAACCCAGAGTTCAGAATGGGATTATAATAAAAAAAAGATGAAAAACGAAAAATGAATGCAGGCTGAATGTAGCCAACAAAGCATTCATGCAGATGTGTATGTGCCTTATAAAATAAATTGTGATAATCTGGATTTACCAGTCAACCCAACCTTCTTCTTTCTTTTTCTGAAGGCATTCACAATTTTTCAGTAGTATTTAATGTTCGGAAGTTCATTTTGTAAGCTTTTTTATATTCATATGGTTCTTGAGGTAATCCACTACAAATACGCTTGTCCAAGGGTCAGCTATAAATATACTCTGTAGAAGCTTTTCTTGAAAACATCCTAAAATACACCCTGTATACACTGCTGTTAATAGAATTTGCAGCACCAAAAAAGAAACAAACAATCACAATGAATTTTGTGGGAGTGATTAGTTGTGCTACAAGCTGTGAACGATTACAATTACATACCGGTTGGTGATCAGGTAGGCCAAAAAAACAGAAATCAATAATTCCACCACCGGCGGTAATAAGAAACACCACAAGCCGTGCGATCGAATCAAACGGAGTTTCGATGATCGTCTGCGGTATTTCATTCCATTCTGCTTGTACACACATGCGCAATTTGTTAGATGTGACAGGCGGCGAGACTACTCGAGCCATTCTTTGCGCGATGACACCCAGACGTTTTCTATATGCAACAACTTAGCGAGCCAGCAGGCCAGGGAAGACGAACGACTTGATAACCACAGAGTACCTTGTGGGTAGTAGCAGGAACACAGGATTTTCATTGTCTTGTTGGAAGATGGCTCTTAGGATCGTCTAAAAGGAATATAGAATTTCATCTTCCAACACTTCCGTGATGTATCGTTGGCTGTTAAATGTGCCTGCGATGCGTAGTTGTCGAGTGCGTGAATGAAACACAATAACGTTCCTGACCATCACTCTCGGAGTGGTACCAGTATGGCACTGAACAATGCCGTGCCATATGCCGTTCACCACGACATCTTCGTACAAGGATTCGCCTACGGGATGCATTTGATTGAAGCTGGACTCATCCGAATAAACTATATGTTTCCATTCAGAACTCCAGTTTTGACATTCGCAACACAAGTGTAATCGCTGGCGCCTATGGTTCATAATTAGGGAAGTCCCAAAAATGTACTGCGCGGAAAGTGGCCCTGCTGCAGCAATCGTTGACGAAAAATGCTTGCAGACATCGGAAAATGCGTGACCATCCTCCATTGCTGCACATGTGTCGTGGATGGGGTTGTGCTCGACGTCACTGCCATATGGTGAAAATGACTGACTTCTAGCTCATCCGCGCGATTTCTAACTCCAGATCCTAAACGACGAGCGTAGAACCTTCTGCTGTTCATTGACGCAATGTACGCATAATTATAGTTGCGTTACACCTTACTCGTGCAGCAATATCATGGTATGACAATCCAACTTCTCTGAGTCCAACGACTGTACCTCTTTCAAACTCCGTCAAGTGTTCGAGTGGTTATCTCCTCCTCCTACGTGGTATGTTTATATGTTAACAATTGCGTACTGTCGAGTTTAACGATAGCAAATTTAAAAACTGCTCGCTGAACGTCTGCTTTTATATCATTTTGAGTGACGTTACCGATGGCGCTGCGCGCCCTCAGATTTGCACGTGCGCTGCAATTGTAATAATTTGCATCTCCCATAGTACCCAGTGCACCCTTGAAAATGCCGTGCAAATCCTAGCATTTCTTAATGGTGCTGCAATTTCTAATAACAGCAGAGTATTTAATGCAGTTAATAAACAGCAGCAGGTGATAGTTCACTCAATTGTGCGCATCATAAACGAGTCAAATTCCTTATTTCAAATATAAGGTGTCTGTTAGCAACCCGCCTTATGTTTCTAGGATCACCCTTTTGAATCGATCTCTCGGAAGAAAATTGAATATACGCGTTAATGCATAAAATTTTGGCACCAGAGTTTTTTAAATATACATTCACGGACAATAAAATTTGGGCATCTAAGAAAACATTGATACAACCACGAAACATTGGAAATTGCTAGAGTGCGTGTTGTTATGCAAATGATCCACGTTTGGTGCGAGTGCGCATGACTGCACATCCCGTGGTTGCGCAGCAAACACGAACCGGCAGGTATTTAAACCAGAGTGTACTAGATGCCCCATGAAAGCGAAAAGCACCGGCCGACACAAACAGGAGCACAGAGTGAAAACAATGCCGGGTAGATGTAAGAGAAGTAGATTTATGCAACTTACAGAGATTGAGAGAGCCCTGATCGTCGGGTTGAAAACCACAGCGTGGTCGACGCGTAGTATAGCTCGCCACGCGGATCGTTCTGATCATACCGTCCGACTGTTTTGGGAGGATTGGACACGTGACAGAACTGCCACAAGCGGAGCGGCTCCGGAGAGACCAGGTGGGCCACCGTTAGGGAAAATAGACGGATTAGGCGCCACGCACGAAAGGATCCCACGGGGACCGGGTCCATTATAGAGGCAGGTGTAGAGGCTCCTGTGTGCCCATAAAATATTTCCTGACTCCTCGCGGAAGCGAATCTGCGATCCCAGCGCAGCTTACGTTTACTGCCATTAGCAACGTAACTTCGCCGGCCCTGTGTGCAGCGGTGCCAAGCCAGAGCGACATGGAACGCCACAGACTGGCAACGTGTGGTATTTAGCGATGAGTGTCGCTTCGTTTTGGCAACAGATGATCATGGTGTCCAAGTTGAGGTATCCGGGTCGACGCCACAATCCCAAATACGCTATTGAGTGCCACACCTTCCCCACTGCAGGTATTATTGTCTGGAGAGCCATTGCGTATATTAGCCGAACACCTCTAGTAGATGTAAATGGAACATTGACGGCCCATCTGTATCTGGATGAGATCCTACGGACCTATGTGTTCCCATTTCTTGCTGGGATTCTAGGTGCGCTATACCAGCAGGATAATGTCCTCCCCCACACGTTTAGGGTTGCGCAGGACTGCCTACGACATGTCCAGATATTTCCATGGCCTGCCCGCTCACCGGACGTGTCCCTTATCTAGTATGTGTGAGACCAGTTGAAATGCCGCCTTCCATCGTGGCTCACTATCCGGGATTTGGAGCACACCGTCCAACACGCGTGGGCTAGTCTGCCGCAGAACAACATCAGGCGTCTGTTCGCCTCCATGCCGGACCGTATTGCAGCATCATCGCCGCAGGAGACGGTGCAACGCGCTATTGCAGATGACCGGACTGCGTGCCACAGATCACTCTGTAATTGTCCTGCAGCTCTGTTTTTGCCATCATGTGTATCATTTGTCTGTATCATTACGTCCATGAAATTTCAGTTCAATCCGATGCTTCCTTCTTGCTGCGCAAATTCCACTGTCCCTGAGTGTACATCAATAAACGTATGCATATAATTGGAAAACTATTATTTTTATGCTTAAAGAGTTCCTTAAGTATTTAAAACATTTGCACCTACTTCAACAGTTTATTTCGCTTTGCGATCTCATCAGTTGACTGAATGTAAATAATAAGACTGGTAGGAAGGGAACTCGAACGTCATCAAAATTTTGCATAAATCATGCGGGTTTTTTTTTGCTACCGAAGACATTTCTAAAGTTAACGAAAGCTACATTATGGAAATACTGCAAAATATACCAAGTTTTTCAATTCGATACTTTTGTCCACCATTTATAAATTTATTTCACCGCTAATTTCTTTAAATAAAAATTAATAATTTGACGAAGTATCATGCTTCTTTTGAATTTGTGTATTATGTAGTACGCTGAATTTGCTTTATTTGTTACAAAAACAAACGAAGTACAGGTTCAGTTAATGAAGATGCATATATTAGTATTGTCAATAACATCTAATAAATGCAGATGTAGAGGTTCCGCTATTTGAGGATACAGCACAAATAAAATTTCAAAAGGAGTGAGATAAGATGATAGCATACCTCCCGCACTCTTTAATGCCACATTACAAAGTGCCTTTCAATCATTGAACTGGGAAAACCAAGGATGAAGATTAATGGAGTTTATTTAGGTCATGTTACTTTTGCTTATGACTTAGACATGTTTGCAAATACCCTTCCACAGCTGCAGAATATGTTCCACAAACATACTGACTAGTGTTAAGAAATGGGATTAAAAATGAACTTTATGAAGACATACCGTATGTATAAATATTTTACAAGGAATGAAGAATTTGGGATTGATGGAAAAATCTCAAGATAACCGACACCGGCAGTGGTGTGCAAAAGTATTGCTTCACCTGCAAAAACCGTGAATTTTTAATTTTACCTCTGTTTTATGCACCTGATTTTTATAGTTACTTCATCGTTTCTACAGCATTATACGGGAATTTTAATGCATATTTCAGAAATGTCTTAGTTCTTCCGGTAGCTAGTTCTGTTCTTCAGATATGACATAAGATATAGGGTTTGACAACCACATTGAAATTCACGTTAGCTGCATATTAGTTGTTGGAGCCAATCATAGGCATTCGTTTTTCTGATTGGCTGTAACCTAATAATATCCTAATCCTATTCCAGCTATTGTAAGTGCTGATGCATAGTTACGAGGACATTGTGGTGTTTGCTTCTTGTTATTATGTTAAAATTTGTGTACATTCTCAATAATATTAAAAACTGCGGAATTCCCCAAAGCGGACATCGTAAAAATAGTTGTTCTGCATGAAGATGAATATTCTTCATGGCAAATTGCTAAAATAGTAGGCTATCATAAATCTACCGTTATTAGGCTACTGAGGAATATTATAGAAGACACTGGTGATATTAAAAAGATGCGTCGCAATGAAAGGAACAGATCCACTACAGCCAGGCAGACCAGAGTGCTCAGGAAGCTAAGATCCGCGGACGGGTAGTTGAATTAACCTAAAATGCTTCAAATATTTTCTTAAGGGACCGATGCTATTGTTGGTATATTTACGGTTAGAAAGAGGCTGCTTCACTGTAACTTACGTCGCTGCAAAGGCAGGCATCAACCACTGTTAACTGCAAATCAAAAGCAGCGTAGACTTCAGTATGTAAAACGCCATGTCTCATGGAAAACCAAGCAGTGGGAAAATAATCTTTTCACTGATGAATCAGAATTTTGCTTTAATGCGAATTAGCAGGGCCGGTATAAGGAGATTCAAGCATGAAGAATTCCATCCAAGTTGTTTAGCGACTACTGTTAAACAACCGGTGAAAGTTACAGATGGGAGCTGCTTGTGTGCATATTGCGTTGGGAACCTGCATATTGACTACCGATTTTCACATATATAAACCAATAAACTAACCAATATATAAACCAATAACTAAGTAATTTTCACATGTGTACGGTAAATGCCCAAATTTACGTCTGGATATCAGCAAACAAGATGTTACCATCATCTAGAAGACTTTATGAAGGGATTTTGTTTATAAGATGATAATGCTTCCTGTCATAGTGATGATAATGCTTCGTGTCATAGTAATGATAATGCTTCGTGTAATAGTGATGATAACGCTTCCTGTCATAGTGATGAGAATGCTTCCTGTCATAGTGTAAAGTGGTTTAAGGAAAATAATTTTCAGCACATTGATTGTCCACGACAACCACTGGACTAAAATCCGTTTGAAAGCTTGTGATTTAAAGGGTCGTATCAACTATTAAAAATAAGCCAACAAACAAAATTCAGCTCATTAAAGATTTAATTAAAATTTGGAGTAAATGTCATTTCATTCCATATGAGTTACAAGAATGATTTACAGCTGTGAACTTAAGTATTGGACAAATAATCCTCTTCATAAGAATTTCGACTTAGTCATGATTTTTGTAATGTGTTTTACGGACAGACGTAGGTATAGGAAAAACAAAGACATTTTTTAAATCTCCCTTGAATTTTGCATCTAATGGCATATAAATGGCGAAATATGTGTGAAAATTGGTTTTTTGAAAAAGAGTTAAACTTGAAAATTCAATGTTTTCACAAGTGATGCACTACTTTTGCACACCACTGTACATTTAAGTTTTGCAACATAAATCAAGCAATGGTCATACTGATGAAGAAATTAATCGACATATAAAACTTCGCTGGAGAGCTTTTGGAAGAAACACTACAGTTTTCAAGAGGTATATTCCATTATGTCTAGAACAATTGCGTTTGAGCACAGCCTTCTACCAGTTCTTTGATATACAACAGATGCATGGACCATAACTAAGAAATACATAAATAGATTATTTGTGCTTCATATATGATTTGCCTAAAAAAGGCATACAATAAGTGCATACAACTGAAAGAACCATGGAGAGATTCATGCTGAATGCCACCAATGAAGATGAGAACAGGAACTCGTGAATCAGGAAAATGAAAAGAGTGTAAATTCCGATCACAGTAAAATTTCTGGTATTGAAAAGGGCACAATGGAACATGCAATGCCAACCGAAATTTCAGACAGGATAACAAGGAAACAGCCAACGATCCAGAAGAAGAAGTACTGCTAAAGATGGGTGGGTGAAATTCGAACAGATGAAGGAGTTCATCATCATCATCATCATTGTCAACCATTATCAATCCACTGCTGGACGAAGGTCTCCCCAAGTTTCCTCCACAACGGTCTGTCTTGTGCCAGTCTCCTCCATGTCACTCCCGCATATTTACGAATTTCATCCACCCATCTCCCATGTGGTCTTTTTCTGGGTCTTTTCCTGTCCCTTGGAATCCAATCTAAAATTTCGGCTGTCCATCTATGGTCTGTCCTTCTGGCAGTATGTCCAGCCCATTGCCATTTCAGGGATTTAACTCGGATCATGATGTCTTCCACTCTCGTCATTTTTCGGATCCACGAGTTCCTCTTCTTATCTCTCCTGGTTATACCAAGCATGCACCTCTCCATGCTGCTTTGAGTTGTCTGCAGCCTTTGTATGTCTCTTTTAGTTAAGGTCCATGTCTCTGCACCACACGTAAGCACTGGAAGGATGCATTGATCAAACACTTTTCTTTTAAGACATAATGGCATATTGCTCTTGAAAATTATGCTGTTTCTTCCAAAAGCTCTCCAGGCAAGTTTTGTACGCCGATTAATTTCTTCATCAATGTGACCCTCACTTGATATCTGCTGTCCAAGATAAACATACGTATCTGTTATCTCCAGTTTTTCTCCATCAATCGATAAATCTTCATTTCTTGTAAAAGCATTGAACATCACTTTTGTCTTCTGAAAATTCATTTTTAATCCCACTTCTTTACTCTTGTCAGCAAGTTCCTGGATCATACTCTGCAGCTCTGATGGGGTAGTTGCAAAAATGACTACGTCATCAGCAAAACGAAGGTGGGTTAGATAATCTCCATTAATCTTTATCCCTTTGTTTTCCCAGTTCAGTGATTGAAAGACATTTTCCAATGTGGCATTAAAGAGCTTCGGAGATATGGTGTCACCTTGTCTCACTCCCTTTCCAATTTTTATGTGTGTTGTATTTTCAAACAGCCGAATCTTTGCACTTGCATTTTCATAGATGTTATTAATAATATTAATGTATGCATCTTCAATACCGCAGGATTTCAGAGCCGTGGTAACTGCTGATGGTTTCACCGAATCAAAGGCTTTTTCATAATCGATAAAAGCCATGCACAATGGAAGTTCATATTCCCTCGCTCTTTCAATTAGTTCTCTCAGTACGTGGATATGATCTATTGTGCTGTAGCCACTCCTGAATCCAGCTTGTTCTCTCGGTTGAGCCATGTCCAGTGTCACCTTCAAGCGGTGTGAAAGAACTTTAGTGAAGATTTTATAAACCACTGATAGGAGGCTGATAGGTCTGTAGTTCCTGAGATCCTCAATGTCACCTTTTTTATGTAGCAGGATCATTGTAGCATTGTTCCAATCCTCAGGAATCTTCCCTTCATTAAGGCATCGAGTGAAAATTTGGGCGAGTACTGTTTCAATTTCTCCACTTGCTTCTTGTATGATGTCTATAGTAATTCCATCTTCTCCTGGAGCTTTCCCCCGCTTCATGTTCTTGATTGCATGAGCAACTTCTGCTGGGAGGACTGGAAGAACTCTGGTACCTTTCATGATGTCTGGAGTACATGTATCATCCCTTTCATATAATTTGGAGTAGAAATCTTTCACTCTTGTCAAAATTTCGCCTCTATTTCTTGTTATAGAACCATCTTCTTTTCTCAGAGCCATAATCTGTTTTCTTCCCTTACTGAGATGTCCCTTTGCTATCTTAAGGCTATGGTTGTTTTCAATTGCTTTCCTCACTAGCTCACAGTTGAATTTCCTTACGTCTTCAGTGATACTTTTTCGTGTTGTCTTGCATAGCTCTATATATTCCACTTTGGAAGTCACATTTTCTTTAGTTGTCCTCATCTCTCTTCTTTTTTGCATCAACATTTTGGTTTTTCCTGATAATTTGTTCACATGCAACTTGATCTTAGACCCAGCTAATTTTATTGCTGTTTCCATTAGAGCTTTGGTTACTTTTCTGTTAACTTCCGAAATATCCACTTCTTCCGATGTTAGGCCTTCTAAAGCAGAGAATCTGTTCTTCAGTTCCAACTTGAAAGTATTATGGTGTTTTTTAAGGTTGGTTATGTCAATACATTTTGTTTGTCTTATGAGCTTGCCACGTTCCAGTTTAGTGTTGAGGTGCATCTTACATCTCACCAATCTATGGTCACTACCTGTGTTGAACTTGTTCAGCACACTGCAGTCTTCGATGAAGAATTTTTTGTTACACATAATAAAATCAATTTCACTTGTCGTTTCAATTGGATGTCTCCATGTCCATTTCCTGTGTGGCTTTTTCTTGAAAAAGGAGTTCAAGATAAAAAATCCTTCTGCCTCTGCAAACTCAACGAGAGTATTTCCACGCTGGTTTCTGTTGCCGTGACCGAATTTACCTACTGAAGTTTCATTCTGTTGCCGTTGCCCTATTTTTGCATTGAAATCTCCTATAATTATCTTCAAGTGCTGCTTACCTTTATTATTTAGATGACGAATTTCCTCATAAAATTCTTCAATTTCTTCTTCAGGATGACTTGTGGTGGGTGCATAAGTTTGAATAATCTGAGCCTGGTATCTTCTCGATAGTTGGATAACGAGTCGTGCAGCTCTGTCAGGAGTTACATGGAGGTAACTGTTTCAACCCGACAATTGTAAAGGATATATACACTGACGGAAAAAAATCCCAACACCACGAAAAAGTAGTTGTAGAGGAATGAAATGGCGGCAATACATTTGTGTAGGTAACATATTTAATCGATTAAGGTTCAAAGATCAGAGCTTAATGTTAGCGCGGGAAAAGCCATTTTAAATGTGAAATGCTGGTACATTAATAACCGGTGTAACTGCCAGAATAATGGAAGCAAGCACGCAACCGTTCATGCATTGTGTCGTACAGGTGCTGGATGTCAGTTTGTGGGATGGAGTTCCATGCCTGTTGCACTTGGTCGGTCAATACAGGGACAGTTAATGCTGGTTGGGGTGACGCTGGAGTTGTCGTCCAATGATGTACCATACGTGCACGATTGGTGAAAGATCTGGTGATCTACCAGGCCACGGCAACATGTCGACACTCTGTAGAGCAAGATGAGTTACAACAGCGGTATGCGGGCAAGCGTTATCCTGTTGGAAAACACCCCGTGGAATGCTGTTCATGAATGGCAGCGCAACAGGTTGAATCACCAGACCGACGTGCAACTGTGCCGTCAGGGTGCGTGGGATAACCACGAGAGTGCTCCTGCTGTCATAGGAAATTGCTCCCCAGACCATAACTCCAGGTGTAGGTCCAGTGTGTCGCGGCCGCAGACAGGTCAGTAGCAGGCGCTCACCTGGCCTTCTTCTAACCAACACACGGCCATCACTGGCACCCAGGCAGAACCGACTTTCTTCAGAAAACACTACAGATCTCCACTCCGTCCTCCAATGAGCTCTAGCTTGACACCACTGACGTCGCGAACGGCAGTGATTTGGAGTAAGTGAAAAGCACGCTGCAGGGCATCTGGCTCGGAGCTGTCCTTCAAGTAACCGATTTGTAACAGTTAGTTGTGTCACTGTGGTGGCAACTGCAGCTCGAATTGCTGCCGCAGACGCGGCACGGCCATACGCCGTACACGGCGGTCTTTCCTTTCAGTAGTGCCACGTGGCCGGCCGGAACCCGGTCTTCTAGAGGCAGTAACTTTATTTGACCACCGCTGCCAACAATCATGCACAGTGGCTACATTCCTGCCAAGTCGTTCTGCAATATTGCGGGAAGAAAATTCACCTTCTCGTTGCCCTATTACACGACCTCGTTCAAACTCCGTGAGCTGTTGATAAGGGCTTCTTCGTCTTCTTAAAGGCATTCTTGACTAACATCAACACACTACGTCGAATCTCAACGATACCTAACGCTCACGAACGTTACAAGACGTATTTACAGCAAACCTGCTTTGCATGTTCCGAGGAGCGCTACTAGCGCCACATATATGCGCCGAGCGTGAAATTTGCTTAGACGTCATCTTACAGATGTACTCTCACCGCCTAACAACTGTCATTTATCTAAGGCAACCCCTTCTTGGTGTTGAGATTTTTTCCGGCAGTGTATATATATCATCATAATGATCATCATTGTCAAAATTATCAATCCAATGTTATCATCATAATCATCATCATCATTGTCAACAATTATCAATATACTGCTGGATGAAGGAGTCCCCAAGTTTCTTCCAAAATTGTCTGTCTTCAGCCCGTCTCCTCCATGTCACTCCCACATGCTTTCAACTTTCATCCATTCATCTCCCATGCGTCCTTCTTCAGGGTCTTGTTCTGTTCCTCGGAACCCAGTCTAAAATTGTAGTTGCCCATCTGTGGTCGATTCTTCTGGCAACATGTCCAGCCTAGTGCAAGTTCAGTGATTTAACTCTACTCGTGATGTCGTCCACTCTTGTGATTTTCCCAATCCTAAAGCGCGTGCCCTTGTCTTTCTTGGTTATACCAAGCATGCATCTCTTGATACCTCTCTGTTACACTATTATATATTTAAACGCTTGAATGTCTTTAAGGGTCTATTTTTCACATCTTCGGTTTACAAATGCTGTGGAATATTTGGAATCTTTTTAAATAACAAAATTTCTAACCAAGCCTTTAAAATTTTAAAAATTCTGTGTAATTTGTATTAATTAGTTTTCATAAATTTTGGAGGAAGTCAAGCTCAACATAGGTATTTCTATTGCCCGTTTCGAAGAGGATTTTGCAGTAAATTTTTATCCCAATTTCCTTCAGCAAGGTCTAGTGCATTTTGAAAAGGGATATAGAAACTGGAGAAACGGAAGTATTTTGAAATTTCTGAGTTTTTACAACGAATGTTTGTTTTCAATTTTAAACATTAAAACCTCTGAAATTGTGGAATTCACAAATTTTTAGGTGGTGGAGTTCGAATCTACTGCTCCTGGTCCATGAGCTGGTTGTTCTAACCGACAAACTACAGCGAAGGAATTTATCTGTACATATTTTCGTCCTGACACGTGCTTTACTTCTGTAGTGCGTCACAAAGGTTATAAGCAGTGGGTCGTCCTTAGGTTGAGTGGTGCGTCACAAAGGATATAAGCAATGGCCCGTCCTTAGTTAGAGTAGTGCGTCACAAAGGTTATAAGCAGTGGCTATCCTTAGGTTGGTGGTGCGTCACAAAGGTTATAAGCAATGGCTCGTCCTTAGGTTGAGTAGTGCGTCACAAAGTTTATAAGCAGTGGCTCGTCCATTTTTTTATTGGAGGTTTAACGACCACCGTGAGCAACTCAATGGGCTATAAGCAGTCGCCCGTCCCTAATTTAGGGTCACTGGTTCCAGGGAAGGGAGAGAGCCAGTGCCGTAAGACAAACACAACATCCATGCCTGACCGGGATTCGAACCCGGACCCCTTACGGACGAATGATCCGAGGCAAGCGCCTTAGACCACTGCGCCACCGGGGCTGCTGGTTCGTCCTTAGTTTGAGTAGTACGTCACAAAGGTTATAAGCAGTGGTTCGTCCTTAGGTTGACTAGTGCGTCCCAAAGGTTATAAGCAGTGGCTCGTCCTTAGGTTGGGTAGTGCGTCACAAAGGATATAAGCAGTGGCTCGTCATTAGGTTGCGGCAGTGTCCTCATGAAAGGGCAACAGCTGCCGTCATTGGAGAAACCAATCACGCTTCTTAAGCTTTTGATTTAGGGACACGGATGAACGTTAAAAGCCTTGAACCTCACCACTACCGGATAAAAATGCATTAGAATTCTAGAGGTATTACGTTTCTAAGAAGAAAATCACGATAGGAATCAAAATCGGTCTAAAACATAACGAGAGTAAAGTCTTCTTGAATTCGATAACGTGAATTAGCATCTGCTTAGTTCAATTTTTTTAACAAAATCAATGAAAAGTTAAATTTTGAAAGAGTTGTGCCTTCTTTCAGCTAAAGAGGACCAGTGACACAGTGGTCTAAGTATGAATTGTTAAATTTCCTGCGAGATGGATCGGGTTGGAATTCACGTGAGGCATGGACGTTGGGTTGTGCTTCGGCTTTGGCTGTCTGCCTTTACTTGAACCAATTAATTTCAATTCGGTACTTGCGAATGTTTATATACCCTTGGGTGGCTCATGATTTCGTTAAACCACAAACAAGCAAAAAGAAAAGGGTTTTTCTAAGAAAGAATGTCTTAATCAGAAAAAATAAGGGTGTTATATTTTAACAAATTCCAGAGAGTAGCAAAGAACATTGTTTTCAACAGAATTGTTTAGGAAATTAATTATTTGAGTTCGTTCTTCAGCATGTAATATTTCCTTATGAAATTTTAAATCTGTGTAAACTTGTTAAGTACATTTTCAGAATACTTTTTTTACAAACTTTGTGATTCATATGTGATTCAGTAGAGTATTAGAGACATATATCGGTTAATGGGCTTCAAAAGATTATCAGTGCCTCGCGGAAGAGTACAAATGCTGCAATTTGCACAGATCTGGAATTCCTTCAGATTGCGAAGCTATAATTTTTTAGCTTAAATAACGTCGAACTTCATTGTACTACGTGGGGTACCGACAATACGTTTGAGGGGGAAAAGCTGGAAACGGGAATATCAACAGCTTTAGGGCGAAGTTTTCTGGGGAGATATTGCGCAAGAAACTGTGACCTAAAACAGATTACGTACAACAATCTGATTTCTGAAAGTAATATTAATATTAATATATTGTTACGCGAAATTTGTGTGACGTTTGAACTCAGTTCAGGATATATACAATACCTTCTTAAACGTATTGGGAGAAATACCTGAACATGCTATATCATTTGAGACTTTTTATAGCATGAAAGCAAATTCGATTCAATACAAAACATTCACTTAGAAACAAATGCTTTTTTACATCTTAATAGTTTTTTCTTACACACTACCTCTTTCTGTCCTGTTCCGAAACAAAAGATACCTTGAAAACTAAATATGTGGGAAATACATGACAACACTGAAAAGTTAGATTTCAACACTTATGCAAATTTGAAATTCTTCCTCGTATTCAATTAACATTACTCAATACATGCTTCTCTTTATATTAGGCATCGTACGTTGTGAAAGTATTATACTGTGAGATCAAACACGGTCTTAGCAAACGACTTAAAGAAGCAACGTGTTGAACACTGCATTACGGTTTGTACAGTGAGCATGGAAAAGTGAGTGTACAAAGAATTGTAGTTTTCCAATCAGAGTGAAGAACAAAATCCTGAAAATCCAAGTCTTGAAAACTTGCGTCCCCGATTTTAGCAACAGAATATTGTTCGGTGCCTGTTTCCTCCTCTTGCACAATTTCGTCTCTTAGAAAGAAGCACAGGCCCAGCAAGTAAAATATTTGTTTTACAGATGCCACTTTTATATTGTCTACACTTTGCTAACAAGTGTAAGTGGTTAGATAGCGTGTCTTATGACGATAAATATTATTTATACTCCAATAATGCCTTCGTACTACCGGGCAACATTGTATTTAGAGTTTCCCGCGTGTTGTTTATTCCACTTGTTTCGGCTTGTTTTTCCTATACAATATATTGCATTAAAGCTTATTAAATTTCCGGTTTTCGGGGACGCGATTCTTAGTGATTTCAAATATTTCCATTACTCATCTGAAGATGAATGTATACACGAATAATGACTACAATAGTATTAAGAACTGCATTGATACCTACCAAAATACTCCGTATTCGTGGACAAAGGAAATATTAAACTATTACCTGAAAATTAAATGCACAAGACGGTAAAAAAAATATTTATTTTGCAATATACATCGTTTTTTTCGTGTCAGATGGCCAACAAAGGATATTTTTGCAAGAATGTAAATTATTTTGCATTGATGAAACAAGCTGTTGTTGCGGAGTAATAAGACACCTTGTCGAAGACGCTTAGCAGTTTTCAAATTCTCCAGTGTGTATATATTAAGATAATACAACGTAGTATGTCACAAATATTTATTTTTTCAAACCGAACGTGGTTTCACTGGACGAGTGGCACGTAAATATTCAAATTGTGTATGGTATCATAAATGGTGATTACAGTCACGTGTTTTGGTTAAATGCTTCCATGAGCTTCATAGAAATGGGGTGGATGCCACGTAATTAACAAGTTGCGAATACTTCTGATATATATGGAAATCTTTCAAAATATCAAGGTGTGTGTTTGAATATGGCTTGTCAATAATTTTGCTTCTTCAAAAAGAAATGCTTGGTCCTTTACGTAACAGTGCATAGCCTTTGATGACTTCTTTAGGTCACAATACCGAATGTAGGTCTTGTGCTCTTTCAATCGAAAACGCAAGGCTCTACGAGTCTGTCCTTTATACGAAACGCCGCATTCACATGGACTTTGATACATTCCTCACGAGTTCTTAGCTGAATTGAGTGTGAGGAACAATGGAATTTATAACATTGACTAATTCCGAAATTTCAGAAAGTGTTCCTTTCCATATGACGAAACTATCGTCTACATATCGTATCCATACGTCAAATTTCACGAGTTTGAAAAGCTTTTCTTCAAATTGACGCATGTAGATTTCACATAATATACCCTGCTGGCAACCCAAAATGCAACACCGAGAAGGAAGCATCCGATTGGCCTGAAATTCGCAGCATTCTTTGCCCGCGAGAGGACATGCAAACGATTAGCATTGCAGGGCATATGCAAACCATGTGCACCCGGCATGCCACCGAGAAGCACTATAAGAAGGGTGCACAGAAGACGGGGTGTAATTAGTGAAAGTGTGATGTGCTGCCTGACCTGTGCGTGGGAAGCTTCCTGATGCGTCGTCGCACAATACGGCCGTCATTCCAGCACGTTTCGGAGTTCGACAGAGGACGAATAGTGGATTATCGCGACAGCGGTTTATCGTACCGAGACATTGGCGCCAGTGTGGGACGACATCCAGCCACAGTGAGGCGAGTATGGATTCGGTGGGTGTAGGAGGGACGGGCGGACCCACGTGAGCGATTGCCGCAGCCGCGGCACACCACCAAACCAGAGGAACGGCATGTTGTGCGGCGGGCATTGACGGTTTACACTGCCACATCAAGAAAGTTAGCGCAAGAATTAGAGTGTGTTGCGCAACAACCCCTGTCAGCACGTACCGTTCGACGTTGTCTGCCAGAGCGGGGACTTGTCACACGGCGCCCTTGTCTCCGATTACCATTGACGTTACACCCCCAGAGAGTACGGCTACAGTGGGCCATTGAACGCCGCACCTGGGCTACGGAATGGCACGACATTGTCTTCTTCTACGAATCGCGCTTCAGCCTGCAACACCACGATGGTCGGATCCGCGTATGCACTTCCATACCGGTCCGTAGCCTGGCGTTATGGTTTGGAACGCAATTGGATATGACACACGCACCCCTCTGATACGCATCGCCGGTACACTCAACAGCCACCGCTACATTTCCGACGTTTTGGAGCCTGTAGTCCTCATTTACCTGCAGGACCTGTCAGCAGCTACGTTTCAACAGGACAATACGCGCCCACATATGGCACGAATTATGCAACAATTTTTCACGGCCCACCAGGTGTCAATGCTGCCATGGCCAGCCTGTTCTCCCGATATGTTGCCCATCGAACACGTCTGGTAACTGATCGGCAATCGAGTGGCTCGATAATCGCCACCGGCGGCAACGCTTGATGAACTGTGGCAACGTGAGGAAGCAGGCTGGACGGACATACCCCAAGCCCACATCGAAAGCCCCTTTCTTTCAATGCTGTGGCGTGTAGCGGCCGTTATTGCCAGCCATGGAGGCCACACAAACTATTGATGTCAACGTGTTCTCCAAATTGTACGGGCCTGTAATCTCAATAGTTTCATCTTTGTATCTGTTGTTATTTGTCCAGTATTTGGCTTTTCAAATACTGGACAAATAACAACAGATACAAAGTAATCTGGCTTTTCTATCTCGTGTCATTCTTGGTGCTGCATTTTGGGTGGCCAGCAGTGTAGATGACAGTGGGTTGCACCTTCCGTCTATTCATGAAACGTTCCACGGAAAGTAAAATTGTTCTGTTTTATGCAAAAGTTCCCTAGCCTTGTTATTTCTTCTACTTCAGTTTGGCTTTACAGCAATACCTCCACTGCACAATTGATGACTGGAAACAAGCAGCCTGGTCTGACGAGTCGCGATTCCAACAGTATCGGGCAGCTGGAAGGATTCGTGTGTGGCGCAAACCCCATGAAGCCATGGATCCAGCCTGTCAACAGGGAACTGTATTGGCTCGTGGGGGAACCATAATGGCATGGGGTATATTTAGCTGGACATCACTGGGACCCCTGGTACGTCTACAAACGTCTCTTACCGGCCAACGACATGTGCGCATCCTTTCTGAGGAGGTACAACCGTTCATGTCCTACATTCATGCTGAACGGTTGGGACAATGTACCTCCACACAATTGGACAATGTACCTCCACACAATTGTCGGGACGCCACATTATGGTTAGAAGAGCATTCATCTGAGTTTGGGGAGTTGCCATTCCCACCCACGTCCCCAGATCTGAAAGTGACGGTGCACATTTGGGATGCCATGCAACGCGCTATCGAACAAAGTAATCCGAGACCTCGGAATACACCCGAATTGTGGAACGTCCTGCAGGAAGTATGGTGTGCATTGCCTACAGCATTATTCCAGAAGCTAGTGGAGTCCATGCTCCGTCGCATTCCTGCAGTCCTGCGCTCTTGCGGAAGACCCTACCAGGTATTAGACTGGTGTACCAGTTTTTCTTGCACTTCAGTGTACGCTTCTTCAACCTACGGTTGGAAAGCGTTCATCTGAGTTTGGAGTTTCATGATTTTACACAATATTTATTAGTTTGCAAAGCTTTAAGGAAACAACTGACACACAGCATTTCCTCTCTTTTTATTGAGGAACTCCGTGATCCCATACAATTTTGCCAAATACGGAAATCCGCATTAAGCCTTAGAATTCACTCATCCAGAAGCATAATATATTCTTTGTCTAAAAAAATAAAATCTTTCTATTTTGTATTGCTGATCACGAATACGTACAACAACAAAAATTGAATCTTAGTTAGCTGTACTTTTCATAATACACTGATTAACAATCAGAAATAGAAATGACCAGAAATTAGAGATATACTTTTGAACGGGATGGAAGTCCAAACTGTAAAAGTCAATGGTTATAGAAGAGTGTATGACACGAAAAGACCTATGGCTTTATTTGAAATCTGAATTTCTGATTATGGAAAGAAAAAGATAAATCTTAATTCCAAATGAATGATAAAGGAAGCACTTTGAATTATTCAACAGAACTAGGTTATATCTAAATTTCATATGTAACTTCTTTGTTACCACACAAAGTAAGATGTAGATTTTTTTATTTCATGTGATGTCCTGCTAATAACTAATCACGTATTAATAAATTATGCAAAAATGTGATTTAGTTATTTTTCATTTCTATGCAGAAGCTTTTAAGAAAGTCAAATGTGCGACATAAAAAAATCGGCCACGTACGCGTAGACTGTTAAATTTTGAGTTGGATATTTTTAATTGCAATTTTACTGATTAATTAAATCGCCATGATTACAAATTCTTGTCTTAGAGGTAGAATATCGAACGTGTTGTCCATGTTATTTACGTTTGAACACAAACAATTCAATTAAGTATCTGAAAAAAGGTTTGTGAAGCCTAGTTAAAGTCAAATGTTTTTGAAGATATGAAGAATTTTGGGTTGCGATAAATCTCAATAATTTCTATATTTATATTTTTTAACAAATAATAAACTGCAAGACATCTCAATTCATGCCTGCTCATTTCGCAGAGTGAAGAGCAAGGACAGCACTGTTAAACAGAATGCAATAGCAGGTGTTACTTGTAAGTTTTCATTATTTTATCATGTTGCATCCTTTAATTGGAGTTGTTCCATTTTGCATAAAGACAGGCTGGGCAGAAGGCCTTCGCCGCTCCGGTGGCTCAGTGGTCTAAACGATGGCTTCTGATCATTAGTCTTAAAGGGGTCCGGGTTCGAATCCCGGTGAGGCATGTTTGTTTTGTTTGTCTTACGGCATGGCTCACTCTCTTTCCTGGAGCCAGTTACCCTAAATAAGGGACGGGCGACTGCTTATAGCCCATTGAGTTACTCACGGTGCTCGTTAAGTCTCCAATCAAAAAAAATATATAACAACACTGGAGCCAAAATTTTAACCAATTTAAAAAAAAGGCATCTTAGTACAAACGAAAGGAAGAAGAAGGGTAATAAAATGAAGGGGAGATAACGTGGGTATATGTAAAGGTCGAAATATTGACTCAATATCATATGTTGCAAATGATAAATCTAACTTCATCACACAATCAGAAGAGGGTTCACAACTAAGCACACCTAGATAGCCAGGCAGACGTCGCCGTAAATATTCCTAAAAATACATCGCGAGGAACAATTACGCTTACTTTTGCCGAACGGGAACAGTACGTAAAGTATTTTTCTTGTGCATGATGGCTTTTAATGCATCAGGTGAAATGTTTTCTAGTGCCTTAAAAAGAGTAAAAAACTATTTTGAGAAGGCTCTCCTGTTTTATATATCTTGTTGGAAATACAGAACTTGTAAAAAAATATTAATTTGTAAGATGCCATTAAAACGACTTTTTTACCAAGAACGTACATTAAGTGGACTACTAGAAACTAGAAACACAGGCCGACTTGGCCTCGTTATCTGTTGAGTGAAAGAACCGTCGGATACACTGTCACCAGAAATGGTCATAAAATCTCAAAAGATGTTGCAAAGGCAATGCAATGGATGATATTGAAGTTCCATGGAAACACCGACAACAAATCGTTCTTCCAAGGTTGTTTACAGAAAATAATCTCAGAAACCTCAACAATTCATTTCCAAAATTTTTATATAATTTCCCCACTTTTATTTTGCTTGTTTTTTAATATTAAAGTGAAAATTACGTAAATTAACCTGTAGTGAATTACTAATTTTAATTTTTAAAATGTATCACAAATACTCTTACAAATACAAATGAAGAATCGCCAAATTCTAAATGTCTTCAGTAGAGCAGTTCAAATTCATATAATTTAATTTTGTGGCAATTTTCAGAGCGTTTCCTTGTCCGGATAAGTTTTTTAAATATTCTACTTTTGAGATTCGTACATCACAGTTCAAAAACTTTCACATTGATAAAAAAATTATCGGCCATATTTAAAAACAAATTCTTTAAGGAATTCCTCACGTCCTCTCTGATACCGACACAAACGTTATTGGAAAATTTAAACTTCGTAAACTTTCATCACTGCCGTCTACATGCAAGCAACTCTTTTTCCACAAGACTTCGATGTTGAACAATGTGAATAATATGATCCACACGTTCCTGTGGAATACCAAAACTTTCAGCAATTTCATTTCAGTGATGAATCGATTGTTCATTAACAATTTTTCTCTTATGAATTTTATCTGTTGCTGTAAGAGGTCATCACTTCGTCGTTTATTACAAAATTAGCTCTTATAGTTCACCATGTCGACAATTTTTAGGCTCAGCGACGAACGCTGCTACCTTGATTATTGTAAACATCTTCTTCATAATGAACAAAAAGTGGGCACTAAAACACATTTGTAAAGACCCCTTCGGTAGCTTGAAGTTCGAACATGGCATGTTGCTTAAAACGCACTGAACCGTACAGGATTTTCACTTCACCTAAAATCAGGGTAACCAGACGTCCGGCTTTTCGAGGACATCTTACCATGTCCTCCTTTCCTCCAGGCATTATTCCTTTAACAACCATAACACCCAAAACGACGTACATACAAACGGTCAGAGCCGCCCAAAACACCTGTATAGAGTGACTCAGATTTACTACCCTTATCTGTTTTTCAAATTTTCTCGACCTATGAGGGATCGGTATCAGTCATTATTTCTGTTATTAAACAAAGAAGTGAACCAACAGATAGTTTCGAGCGTTATGATATTCGGAGTGATAAAAGATTTTTGGGTCATGGTCGTTAAAGGGTTAAGGGAAACAGCCCAGATGACCGGTGTTTTCATTAAGGATTAATTCAAATACATTTTGACAAATTCTTCTATTGCAATCGTATATCCCTTCTAGCGATCGCTAAAATGATTTCAGCCATGCCTGAATTCTCAGTCGCGCCTTTTCTCCTCTCCTGATCAGTTTATCCCTGCAATCCTGCAGCTGTCTGCTGCAGTGCGTCACATCAGTGTCAACAGTGCATAGAAAACCCACCACTGCACGTTAGTCTGTCTGTCGTTCGTTGCAAGTGAACGGTGCCAATCATCTTATATTGCTTGTTGTGTGCTGCGAGTCGTTGTTGTGAGACTTCCCTTTAATATAAATCAAGTTTCGTAATCAGTAAGGGGCATCATCATCATCATCATCATCATCATTGTCAAACATTATCAATCCACTGCTGGACGAAGGTCTCCCCAAGTTTCCTCCACAACGGTCTGTCTTGTGCCAGTCTCCTCCATGTCACCCCTGCATACTTTCGAATTTCATCCACCCATCTCCCATGTGGTCTTCTTCTGGGTCTTTTCCTGTCCCTTGGAATCCAATCTAAAATTTCGGCTGTCCATCGATGATCTGTTCTTCTGGCAGTATGTCCAGCCCATTGCAATTTCAGGGACGTAACTCTGATCATGATGTCTTCCACTCTTGTCATTTTTCGGATCCACCAGTTCCTCTTCTTATCTCTCCTGGTTACACCAAGTATGCACCTCTCCATGCTACTTTGAGTTGTCTGCAGCCTTTGTATGTCTCTTTTAGTTAAGGTCCACGTCTCTGCACTATACGTAAGCACTGGAAGGATGCATTGATCAAACACTTTTCTTTTAAGACATAATGGCATATTGCTCTTGAAAATTATGCTGTTTCTTCCAAAAGCTCTCCAGGCAAGTTTTGTACGCCGATTAATTTCTTCATCAATGTGACCCTCACTTGATATCTGCTGTCCAAGATAAACGTACGTGTCTGTTATCTCCAGCTTTTCTCCATCAATCGATAAATCTTCATTTCTTGTAAAAGCATTGAACATCACTTTTGTCTTCTGAAAGTTCATTTTTAATCCCACTTCTTTACTCTTGTCAGCAAGTTCCTGGATCATACTCTGCAGCTCTGATGGGCTAGTTGCAAAAATGACTACGTCATCAGCAAAACGAAGGTGGGTTAGATAATCTCCATTAATCTTTATCCCCTTGTTTTCCCAGCTCAGTGACTGAAAAACACCCTCCAATGTGGCATTAAAGAGCTTCGGAGATATGGTGTCACCTTGCCTCACTCCCTTTCCAATTTTTATGTGTGTTGTATTTTCAAACAGCCTAATCTTTGCACTTGCATTTTCATAGATGTTATTAATAATATTAATGTATGCATCTTCAATACCGCAGGTTTTCAGAGCCATTGTAACTGCTGATGGTTTCACCGAATCAAAGGCTTTTTCATAATCGATAAAAGCCATGCACAATGGAAGTTCATATTCCCTCGCTCTTTCAATTAGTTCTCTCAGCACATGGATATGATCTATAGTGCTGTAGCCACTCCTGAATCCAGCTTGTTCTCTCGGTTGAGCCATGTCCAGTGTTACCTTCAAGCGGTGTGAAAGAACTTTAGTGAAGATTTTATAAACTACTGATAGGAGGCTGATAGGTCTGTAGTTTCCGAGATCCTCAATGTCACCTTTCTTATGTAGCAGGATCATTGTAGCGGTGTTCCAATCCTCAGGAATCTTTCCTTCAATAAGGCATCGAGTGAAAATTTGGGCGAGTACTGTTTCGATTTCTCCACTTGCTTCTTGTATGATGTCTACAGTAATTCCATCTTCTCCTGGAGCTTTTCCCCGCTTCATGTTCTTGATTGCATGTGCAACTTCTGCTGGAAGGACTGGAGGAACTCTGGTACTGGTATCTTTCATGATGTCTGGAGTGCATGTATCATCCCTTTCATTTAATTTGGAGTAGAAATCTTTCACTCTTGTCAAAATTTCGCCTCTATTTCTTGTTACAGAACCATCTCCTTTTCTCAGTGCCATAATCTGTTTTCTTCCCTTACTGAGATGTCCCTTTGCTATCTTTAGGCTTTGGTTGTTTTCAATTGCTTTCCTCACTAGTTCACAGTTGAAATTTCTTACGTCTTCAGTGATACTTTTTCGTACTCTCTTGCATAGCTCTATATATTCCACTTTGGAAGTCACATCTTCTTCAGTTGTCCTCATCTCTCTTCTTTTTTGCATCAACATTTTCGTTTTTCCTGATAATTTATTTACATGCAACTTGTTCTTAGACCCAGCTAATTTTGTTGCTGTTTCCATAAGAGCTTTGGTTACTTTTCTGTTAACTTCAGAGATGTCCACTTCTTCCGATGTTAGGCCTTCTAAAGCAGAGAACCTGTTCTTCAGTTCCAACTTGAAGGTATTATGGTGTTTTTTAAGGTTGGTTATGTCAATAGATTTTGTTTGTCTTATGAGCTTGCCACGTTCAAGTTTAGTGTTGAGGTGCATCTTACATCTCACTAATCTATGGTCACTACCTGTGTTGAACTTGTTTAGCACACTGCAGTCTTCTATGACGAATTTTTTGTTACACATAATAATATCAATTTCACTTGTCGTCCCATTTGGATGTCTCCATGTCCATTTCCTGTGTGGCTTTTTCTTGAAGAAGGAGTTCAAGATGAAAAACCCTTCTGCCTCTGCAAACTCAACGAGAGTATTTCCACGCTGGTTTCTGTTGCCGTGACCGAATTTACCTACTGAAGTTTCATTCTGTTGCCGTTGCCCTATTTTTGCATTGAAATCTCCCATAATTATTTTCAAGTGCTGCTTACCTTTATTATTTAGATGACAAATTTCCTCATAAAATTCTTTAATTTCTTCTTCAGGATGACTTGTGGTGGGTGCATAAGTTTGAATAATCTGAGCCTGGTATCTTTTCGAGAGTTGGATAACAAGCCGTGCAGCTCAGTCAGAGGAACATTCAACTTCTACAACTTTATCCTTCAGTTTCTTGTTTATTATTAATCCAACACCACTAGTTCTGCCAGTATCTGTCCCACGATAGTAGAAGAGATGTCCACTTTTCAGTTCGATGAGATCTCCTTTTCTCCTTACCTCACTTAGCCCCACGATGTCCCACTTAATCCTTTGTAGTTCCTCTTCTAATTCAAGAAGCCTTGAATCAGAAGATAGGGAGCGTCCATTGTACGTTGCCAAGGTCAGCATCAGATGGCAGCCTAGTCCGGTCCTCCGGGGATTCTTAGCACCCTCTGCCTTCATGTCGCACTGGCCGCTGCCTTGGCCAGGTACATTCCAGCTGCCGGAGACTGAGGGCCAAGATTTAAGTTATGGAGTCATTTTGGAAGGGTTTGGCCATAACTGACCACGCTGGCCAAGCGGGTTGGTGAGTGTGGGATAGAATTTCCTGTAATCCCGATGGTATAGTTATACCGCTATTGGCGGTCGTCAGAGCCCCTTTAGTAGGAACAGGATGCACCACGAGAAGGCGGGGTTGACATTTGTCAAGGAGAGGCTGTGATGTTACGCATCACCTGACCTTACATCCCCAGTGAGGGGGCATACTGCTAGTTAAATGAAATTTGAAACACCTGTTATGCTTTGAATTTCACAAATACTTATCAAAGAAACCCGATTTACTAAAGAAAATCTCTTCCATTGAAAAAACGTAAGTAAAGATGCTCAGCAGATTAAAATGTCTTTCTTTTTTAAGGATTTACACGTATGAACTCTCTAACTGTAGATTTTAAATACAGAATATGCACATTTATATTTAGTTTTGTACAAATTTATTATGTCATCCAATTTCTCGAAATATGTTTCTTTTTGATGAAAAAGTCCTCCCATTCCAGAACGTCATCTGATCACCTTGCCTGCAATAGAAACACAAACTTTCACAAAATTTTACCGCAAACTGGGGAGAAATTACAGATGCTAAAGAACAAAAGTTATCTAGCACTGTGGTGTAGGTATCGGTCAAAGATTTGGGATATTCGTTTCATTATTTTCTTTCAACATTCTTAATAGGTAAGACATCAATCATACGATAACAATTTTAATGAAAAAATCCCTCTATTGACTGCATAGGTATTCCAAAACACAGAAAAGGGAAACAATATTTTTTAGGAATATGTACATTTACAAATAAATACGATTTACATGACGAAGAAATGTATAACATGTGTTTTTCTAATATTTTCCTTGGTACACCGATTTTCCGGTTTTTAAAATAATGTAGTATCATTTTAAACTTAATAACTATAGAAACAAGGGTACAACGTGCAATAAATTTCAGAAAAATGGAAATGCATGCTCTCAAACACATTGATAACTTATAACATACAGTTAGTAATGCTCCGCCTAACAGTAAAAGACGCAATGGCAGTTTTCTTCCAATAAAAAAACTCTACTGGGATTATGCTTAAGAGACCAGTAGAGTTTTGTTGTGTGGAGAAAATGAAACTTTGCTGTATTTGCTTTCAAGTAATTTATCGCTTACATTCGATATGCATTTTGTAATACTGCATACCATTTTTTTTTATATATTCCAGTTTGCCTTATGTTACTAGAATAATAAAATATGATGAAGAGTGTTTTCTGTTTTTATTTTCACGTTAATGATGAAAGGTTTTGGCGAAATGTTTCGCTTTTCATTAGGTTAAAATATCAATAATAAATGAATAAAAAAATTAGCACTTAAATGTTTATTTTATTTTCAGGCAATGTAGTGCTAATATTGGAGCTAAGATGAAATATCAATAGGTCGAAAGTGAATAAGTTGAAACTTCAATGATATGAAGGCAGGAACTCCGCAACCACATAGTAATGGTATGTAGAGTATCTTAAAAACTAATATACGAAATACAAAATCTGTGGTCAGCAACTCGAAATTGCTTCTATCAGAATATTGATCTCATTTCAGATTGTTAAATTGTTATTTTCTGGTAAGCTATCAACAGTTAAAATTTCAATAAGACGACTCGTTTCAAATATTCTTCAGGACTCAATAATCTATATTGTGATATTCAAACATGTGCTTCTGGGTGAGAAAGATAACTTTGTTCTTCTTAAAACAAAACACAGAATTCAGAAATTAGGTGCTTACATGAAATCTTTATTTTTTAATGTAAAACAGATGCACGTGTTTTTTTGTTTGTTTTTTTGTAATCCACCATTCCTTCACAACTCACATCTTGACATGCATATTGGAAGGACTTAAAACTCTTCTTTCTTTTTAATTTTACAGCTTTATTGCTCATATTGTAGTCTGTTTTTCCTATTGTTAACCTGCATATATTGGAGGTTTGTTTGACATTTCCCTAATCAATCAAACAAAGTTGTCATGGGACTCTCTAAAACAAAAGAAATCTTTTCAGGACTTTCTTTTTTAATAAAAAGGAATTCCGAAACAGCAATATACTACTAATATTTTGTCAGCAAGAAATCCCTTACTCCAATACCTTCACTTACAAATTACTCTGATTCGGGATACATATTCGTTCAAGATATCAGCGTAACAACAGTGAGCAAAATAATCCGTATGCCTTTTATAAAAGACAAGGCAAAACGCCATCACACTTGTCTCTTTCATTTGCATGTATTAAAAGCTATAATCTGTGCTAAATAATCTAATAAAAATAGTAATAACCTCGATTCCAGAGAATCCGAAGAAATGCAGGGATATGAACTCTAAATATTTGCAGAGGAAACACTTTCGCATGGTACATGTCTACTAAAGTACGTGGTTATTCGAACAAAGTAGAACTAATACTATTATCAGCGGAAACCGCAATTTTTTGGTAAGTGCTATATTAAGAAGCCTAACGAAAGGAGAAAGTACAAAAATGCTCAACGATTTCTTAGAAGTCACTCTATGTAAACATTAATGTATTTCATTTTACAGATATTAAACTGCAAATGAACATTTCATCTTATTAACAACGTCCCTTTATGACGAATTACTTAACAAACGCAGTGAAACTTATTAAAACTCATTTTGCATGTTTAACATTTCACAGTAACAGGTACTTGAAATTTTGTGCCCTTTACCTCTCGTTCGCCACTTGAATAACTGTGGCTAATGCATCACTCTTCTACGTTATTTCGGTGAGTGTAAAATTCTGATACTAATTTATGAGAAAGATGTCTGTATCAAATTATTGATTAAGTATTGCTTAATTCAAATGCGTCATTTAAGTACGTTTTGAATTTTATTACATTCTAAAATGAATAATAAGGACGCGAAGGAAGTATAGTGAAAATGTTCATCATGTTTTATTCACATTTCAAAATATTAAAATGCCGCCCCAATGGCGCAGTGGTCTAAGACTTGGCTTCTGATAATTTGTTTGAGATAGGTCCGGGTTCAAATTTCGTGAAGCATAGATGTTCTGTTTGTCTTACGGCACAGGCTCTCTCCCTTCCCTCGAGTCAGTGGCTCTAAATTACGGACGGGCGACTGCTTATAGCCCACTGAGTTGCTCACGGTGGTGGTTAAACCTCATATCAGAAAATAAAAGTATATGTATGTACATAAACAGCAGCGCGCGTTTACAACTAAAGCTTCAATCTTATTTTAATACAAACTTATTCAAACTGGATGTCTTCAATGCAGAAAAAAAAGAACAAAGAACAACAAACAAGAAAGGTTAGAAGGAATGCAGCTTAAATATTTAGGAAATTGTACTTTCCACCAACGTAGAATAAAAGTCTTTTGGGTTTGTAAACAAATGATATGTTTATCAGGTGCGTCCCGTGCAGCTATACTAACCCCTTGTTTTGGTTTATAGGTCATGTTCAACTTGTGGATATGTTTACAATGGGTTTCCCGTGCTGCAATACTAACCCCGTGCTTTGGTTTATAGGTCATGTTCAACTTGTGGATATGTTTACCATGGGTGTCCCGTGCTGCCATACTAACCCCTGGCTTTGGTTTATAGGTCATGTTCAACTTGTGGATATGTTTACCATGTGCTTTTCGTGCAGCTAAACTAATTCCTTGCTTTGGTTTATAGGTCATGTTCAACTTGTGGATATGTTTACCATGGGTGTCCCGTGCAGCTATATTAACCCATTCTTTTCGTTTATAGGTCATGTTCACTTTCCGGCATTTAATTATAAAATCCCCATTCGTTCAGTCATGCGCATTTGTGGACCAGTTACTTTTCAACAGGACATTATTTAAAATCATTAACGTTATTATAAAGAATGACCATTATTCTTCAAAAGAAAACATGAAGCGCAAAAGGAATCTGGGTACTACAATAGATGTGCAGGGACTGCAGAATATATAATTTCCGCCAGGTTTCACTATATATATATACACTAATTGGCATTACAAAATAACCACGTACCTAATAAGCTGTAGGATCCCATTTAGCCGGCAAAGCAGCGGTCACTCTACGAGACATCGGTTTCATGAGGTTGCAATAGGTATCCTGGTGTATCTGGTACCTGCATATCAACAGCAGGACCTTCAGTTCCCGTACATTTCGATTTAGTGATGATTTAGAGCGATCACGCTTTTTCAAATCGAACCACAAATGTTAAATTGGGTTCATTCAGGTGAATTTGGAAGCCAGGGCATTAACAGAAATTCAACAGTATGTTCCTCAAACCACTCCCTGACGATTCTGGCCGAGTGGCATGGCGCATTATTCTGTTGGTAATGGCCATCACCACCCTGGAACACAGTTGCCATGAATGAGTTAACTTGGTCCACAACGATGTTCAGATACCTGACAGCTGTCAGGGATTGTGGTATTGAGATAATCGGGTCTAAAATGTCCCGAGAAAACATCAGCCAGAGCATAACACTGCCGCCGCCGGCCGGTTTCCGGTCAACAATGTATCCAGTCGCCATAGCATCCGTTGGTAATCTGGGTATCCGCGCTCGGCCGTCAACGTAATGCACCAAGAATCTTCATTCGTCGGACCAGGCCACTTTCTTCCAATCATTCACGTTCCAATGTCGATGATCTTGGGTCCATTTCATGCGTTGTTGGCGATGACGTGCAGTGAGCATGTGGATCCGGTTGGGTCTTCGGAAACGTAGGCCCATGCTCACAAAAATGCAATGAACTGTACGCTGTGACACATTGCTCGAAAAACCACCATTGTAGCTGCAGGTGATTTGTCGCATAGTGCCGCCGCGGTCGCTGAGAACAATGCGCGACAATCTCCGCTTAACTCTGGCATCAATGAGCTGCGGACGACACACGGCTGGTCGTTTGGCCATCTGTTCCCCACTTTTGATACGTACTCACTACACCGGTACGTGAATAACCCATAACCCGCAACGTATCCCTGATCGCAGTTCCAAGGCATCGTGCCATCACGATTTGCCATCACAACTCCGATGAAACGGCAGCTTTTCCAATTCTGACTCCGAGCATTCTGCTAATATATATATTGCTCTGTGAACACACACACACACACACACACACACACACACATATATATATATATATACTGCTATGTGAACTTGATCTGCGCCACTGTCGGTCTCCTGGCGAGCTCATTTCTCAAGAAAGTTGTGGTCATAATGGAATGGCACATCGGTATACATTTATACAGAAGCTGTATACACTAAAAGCAATTGACATACAGACAGCTGGCGTTATGCAAATGTGGCACTGTGGGTGGCCCTGTAAACGGAAACGAATACGACCGGGAATCAGTAAGAGTCTGACGCCGTATTGGTAAGACGAAGAATAAGCGCATTTGATTGTGGGCAAATTGTCGAGGCCCGACGAATGTGTCACTCCATCCCGGAAGTCGTGCAAGCACTGGAGTTTTCACGAGCCACTGTGTCACGGGCGGTGAAACCATCCCTGCAAGGGCAACTGCCGTGGACACCAGCATGTGGACGAGCGGAGTCATCGTCGGCTTGCTCGCATTGTAATAGCGGATAGACGGGCCACAGTGCAAGAAATCACTCGGCAATTTAACACTGGTGCACAAAAACGTGTAAGCAGCCACACCATCCAGAACCACCATCCAGAACCATCT
Source organism: Macrothele yani (assembly GCA_039090855.1). Lineage (NCBI taxonomy): Eukaryota > Metazoa > Arthropoda > Arachnida > Araneae > Macrothelidae > Macrothele > Macrothele yani. The sequence continues at coordinate 181,299,102 of CM077034.1, read as the reverse complement.
GACAGCACATCACAGGGTACAAAGATTAGCATGGGCGCGGGAACGTCGCCACTGGACCCTAGACATGGAAAAATGTTGCCTGGACTGATGAGTCGTGATTCAAGTTGGTACATGTGGATGGCAGGGTACGAGTACGTCGCAAAACACACAAAGCGATGGATCCCTCTTGCCAGCTGAGTACTCTTCAAGCTGGTGAGGGTGGCGTTCTTGTCTGGGGACTGTTTACGTGGACTGAAATGGGACCACTGGTACGTGTGACATCGTCCCTCACACGTCAACGTTGCCAGGATATCCTGGACGAGCATTTGCTTCCGATTCTGCGTCCTCAACATCTCACTGAGGAGCTTATCTTGCAACAAGACAATGCACTGTGCCATCGCTCCCGAATTGTATCCGAATGGTTGGATGAACATTCCACCGACGTGACCTTCTTTGGCCAGCTAGATCACCTGACCTTAAATCCATGGAGCACATCTGAGATGTCATCGAGAGAGATGTTCGAGGCTATGGCACCCTTCCCTCCATCAAATCTTCGAGAACTGTGGGTGCTTGTTCAGTGGTCGTGGATCCGTATGCTTTCCCAACGCTTCCGATGTCTTTTCGAGTCCACGCCGAGACAAATCGCCGCCGTCATGAGGACGAAAGGAGATGCTACCCATTACTAGACAGGTATCTCTAATTCAATTGCTCTTCAGTGTATATATATGTAGCATATTTTTTAAACTTTTTAAGGACACACAACTATTCTATAAGTTGCCTAGTGAAAGGCAAGTTTTTAGCACGTCTTTTGTAAAAAAAGATCTTGTTTATGTTACCGTTTTGTCCGTACGTCCGTCCGCCTGTACATACGCTATCTCTGCAAATATTTGTCTGATTTGAAAAATTCTTTTTGCATTAGGAAGTTTGAAATATGAGAATGATGATCCTTCATTTCGTTTTTTTTTTTACGATGTACAATTTAGCCGCTAGAGGGCGTAAATACAGATGATGTCGTATTCAAATATACGTTTTACTCCACATATTTGCTTCTAAACATCCGATTTAAAAAAATATTTTATCTTTCGATGCTATATATGTCGAAGAGTATTTTAGATATAGTTATTAATTCAAATTGCGCATAGATTTTCTGCTAGGGGGCGTAAAAGTAAATTACATTTTTTCCAATAACTCTTCTTCTAAAACTCCGATTTGAAAAGTTTTTGATTCAGCGGATGCATCTCGTGATGGAAAATCTTTTGCATGTAATATCAAATTTTTGTTAAAGAATACTTTAGCCACCAGGGGGCGTAAGGGTTAATTTTTGCTTCTGATGTATTTGCAATAATATCTGAGCTCCTGAAATATCGATTGAAAAAACTATTTCGTGGACTGATGCCACTCACATCGATAATTCTTTTTGGAATATTTCCTTTTTAAAACATTCCACAGTTTCTCCGCAAGGGGGCGTATATATATTATAGTTTTGCCAATATCTCTACTTCTAGTAGTCCGATTTGAAAAATTTCTTCTTTGTTGGATAGTGTTTTCAGTGTGACACGGTTTTCATATAATTTCGAAATTTTCAAGTAATTCATAGACTTACCGCCAGGAGGCGTAGAGGTAAATTGCGTTAACGCCTATATTTCTGTTTCTAAATTTGCGATTTGAAAAATTATTTCTGCACTGGATACAGCTCCATATGGGAAATCGTTGGCACATAATTTCTAATTTTTGTAAAAAAAATGGTTTGGCCGCCAGAGGGCGTAAATCTTAATTTCGGCTTCTGATGTATTTGCAGCAAAATATGAGCTTTTAAATTCTCGATTTAAAAAAACGTCGTTTGCAGACCGATGGTACTCGTGTCGACAAACCTTTTAGAAACATTTTCTTCTTAAAATAACAAATGTTTTCCCTCCCAGGGAGCGTAGATGTATATCATATTTTTGTCAATATCTCTACTTCTAGGAGTCCGATTTAAAACAATTTCCTCCTTGTTGGATAGTGTTTCCAGTGTGACTTGTTTTTCATATAATTACAAAATTGTCAAGTAATTCATAGACTATCCGCTAGGGGCGTAATGGTAAATTGCTTTCCCCCTACATCTCTGCTTCTAGATCTTCTATTTGAAAAATTCTTTCTTCACCGGATACAGCTCCTGATGGGAAATCCTTTGCATATAATTTATACTTTTTATAAAAAATGGTTTCGCCACCAAGTGGCGTAAGCCTTAATTTCCGCTTCTGATGTATTTGCAGCAAAATATGAGCTCCTAAAATCTGGATTGAAAAAAAAATCGTTTGTTGACCAATACTACTGATGTCGACAAACGTTTTAGGAACATTTTCTTCTTGAAATAATGTATGGTTTGCTCACCAGGGGGCGTAGACGTATATCTTATTTTTGTCAATATCTCTACTTCTAGGAGACCGATTTGAAAAATCCCTTCTTCTGTTGCATAGTGTTTCCAATGCAAAATGTTTTTCTTATAAATTAAAAATTTTCAAGTAAATCATAGACTTTCCGCTAGGAACACAAAGGTAATTTGCCTTTTCTGCGTTATTCTGCTTCTAAAAGTCCAATTTGAAAAATTCTTCCTGTATTGCATACAAAACCTGATGGAAAATATTCTTCACATAATTTCTAATGTTTGGTAAACAATGGTTTCTCCACCAGGGGACATAAGTGTTAATATCTGCTTCTGGTGTATTTGTAGCAAAATCTGGGCTCCCGAAAACTCGTCTAAGTTTGTTTTTTTCTTGGACCGATACCGGTCATATGGAAAACCCTTTTGAGAATACTTTCTTCCAAAACTAATGCATGTTTTTTTTACCAGGGAACGTAAAGTCACATCTTATTTTTTGTCAATATCTCTGTTTCTAAGATTCCGATTTGAAAAGTTATTTATGTGTTGGAGAGCGTTTCCGGTGCGAAATGTTTCTCATATAAATTCATGTTTTTCTTAACACACAAGTCTGCAACCATAGCGCGTAAGCTCACGATTCCGTTTACAGCAATATCTGAGGGATTAAAACCGGATTGAAAATCTTCTTTCTTCCGTCAGTTTCTATTGTTTTTCATACCGGCTCCATTCACTTTGAATCGCTTTGATAAATAAAATTTGCGAAAGAATGGATTCAAAAGATAAGCTTATTACACCCGAATATTCGGTGTCCTCCTTCTTGTTTTATTTTGGATCATTTGAATTGGGACCTAGATGTAAAGAGAATTTTAGGAATTATAAATATTGTAATTTATTTAACAATATACTGAAACATGGAAATTATAATTGACCTTTAATCAAATGTATATGGTTAGATAAAATCAAGTTAGCGTTTACTCTTTGGAAATACATTCCGTACATTACTGTGTATAAGCATTTTCAAAGACTTTAAGGTTGGTTGTGGAAGGGAATTGCAGAAGTATATTATAATTATTTCAGAATGAAGAAACCTCCGTTAACACAAAATGTATTTTCAAAATTACCTCCATCTGCTGTTTTCACGAACACTGAGATAAACTAGATTGGCTACGAACGGTTGCCAGTCCTAAATTCGGCTTTAGTTCCATAAAAAGTAGATAGTCACAACCGTAAAACGAACAAAAGGACTGTTACCATTCCGGATTCCAATCCGGACCCTTCTTCGACGAATGATGAAAAGCAGGCGCTCAGGCCACTGCGCCTTTGAGGAGGGAAATGGTAGTCTATAAACGAGAGAGCTCAGAATTTTATTAAAAGGTATTGAAACCTGAAAAAGAAAGGTGATGGAAAATAAAATGTGTAGCTGAAATAAAGTCTCATCTTGCTTCCAGAAATCGAAGCATTCTTGATACGTTCTGTTGGGTGTTTACAATGTAATACCGTCTGATAAATGAAATAAAGCGATTAGAAACATTGACCCATTAAAATGTTTTATCGTTTGAGACATGTATTTAAGCAATTACTGAGCAGTATTTCCCGAATTTCAAATGCCAGATCCAGATCCCATACTGTTCTGCAAATTTCGTACGCGTCACTTAACTTGTGACGTACCTGCCAGCAGGACGCACACGACATAAAGGCAGATAGGAATCAGAATAGGCGTCTGCGTAGCTCAGTTGGTAGAGCGACTTGTTCCGGAATAAGCGGCCTCGGGTTCGAATCCCGGCGTAGACCAAAAATGACGGAGAAATTTACTTCGTTATAATGGCGCCCGAACTATCCGGATGACCCGACCGTTCAAAATCTCGCAATGGTGTGACGTTCTTTCCACACCGCGAGATAGGAAAAATCAGAGAATCCCTTCTCCAGCGCTTCGAAAAATAAAAATGTGTGTGACGTTGCATTCCACACACCAGATTGACTGGGAGTTCTCAAGTGCACGTTCTTCAGTGGATGGCTGCCTGCAACGATTCATGGCCACGGCTGACCCGTGGGCCATGCCCCGGCCCTCTTTAGGGGGGGGAGATGTGACGTACTTGCCAGCAGGACGCACACGACATAAAGGCAGATAGGAATCAGAATAAGCGTCTGCGTAGCTCAGTTGGTAGAGCGACTTGTTCCGGAATAAGCGGCCTCGGGTTCGAATCCCGGCGTAGACCAAAAATGACGGAGAAATTTACTTCGTTATAAACTGTTTTCAACAAATGTCAACGTTGAAGGAAAGAAATGAATTCTAGAACTTTCTATCGGGGCAAAGTTTTCCTGCTTCTATTCTTTCTTCTTTTTAAAACTGGAACAATGTTATTATTTTATTCTTTTTAAAACTGGAACAATGTTTTTTTCAGAAGAAACATTGTTCCAGTTTATGACTACTGTTTAACATCTTTCTTTCGTCAGCATGGATAGTGTGGGGTTTCTTTGACACCAGGTGTCTTCCATCCATGGAACGAGTGTTCCCAAAATAGGGAAGGTAGATTTTTAAGAACCCACAAATAGGGGACGATTTAGGATTTAACTGTGGCCGTAAATTCCAAAAAAAAATGTTTGCTAGCTTCCCTGCAGACCGTTTAACAAATATGAATCAATTTTGATATTTTATGCATTAGTGTTTTCAATGTACACCTAAAACTTTAAAAAAGTACATTTCTAGCAGATTTTTTTCCTACATAAATACACAGGTTTCAAAGAATTACAAGAAACGTAAATTTTTCGGATTTCGAAAAAAATACAAAAAAAACACGCAATACAAAACACATAAAAACGATGAAATATATTACTAATAGTTCATTAGTGAAGATAAAACCCTGCGAAAAAATATCAATAGAAACTAACAGAAATCCGAGTGGAAGGAAGTATAATTCTGTCCTGTCACACGGTGAACCATGGGGAAATAGTGTATATTAGATAAAAAAATATGGAATGCAATTCGAAAGATGAGTCTGATTGAATTGAATTTGTAAGGCTGTTTAAACGTAGATTCCAAACATTGAGCAAAGCAATGTAGGTGAAAAAGCATAAGTTAACGGAAGTTGTCGTGTAACAATCGTATAATGACAAATGTTAATAATTTGCTTATCTTGAAAGAGAAGAAAGGAACACGCGAATTGTACCTGGCAGAGACTGGAAACTGACTGGTCAGAAAGTCGAAATCCTACGTGTATGTGAGAATGAGGAAATTTGACATGTGAGGCAGAACATAACGGAAGTAATATGTTGCAAATTTGAAAAAGATTGGTAGGTATGGCGCATATCAGATAGTGTAAAGCAATAAATGAAGTCCATCGATGGTTGGAGTGAAAAATTATGTAAAGTGACCAGTGTTAAAGACGCTCGTATAAATGTGACCGTTGAATGTTTATTTCTTTACAAGACGCAATAGAAGAATGGGCAGTTATGCAAGTGCTTTTAAGATTCGGCTGAAGAATTCTATGAATTTGAGGTGTTGCTGCGCAAAACTACGAAAATACGACCCAAAAGTAAGCCACAGTGATTTTTATTTCTCTTTGCACGTTGCAGTTTGAAAGACAACGAGTTTGAATAGTACACTACAGCTCGGTTTGGCTGAATCAGGGGTCACCGTGGTGGGAGACAGTGTAAACGACGGCAGAAAGATGTCGCGTTTGTTAGGGTCATGTACGAATGTAGAGCAACGCAGTGTAGTCCGATATCTCTGGGCCAAAGGGGAAACTCCGACGGAAATTCACAAAGAAATGGTCGAAGTGTGTGGTGGTGATTGTCTGTGCAGCAGCAAAACTTCTGAATGAGGCAGATTCTTTGCAGAGGCCGTAGCAACTTAACGGTTTGCGACGTTAGGTCCGACCTTTAACCGCGTCAACCTTTGCTAATGTGAGAGGTAGGTAACAGACAATTTTGAGTCACTGGCCTGTCCATCTACGCACATTGGCACAGAATTACAACATTCCGTGCGAAGTAGCGTAGAATATTGGCAATGACAAATTGATATTTCGCAAGGTCAGTGCGCGATGGGTGCCTAAGAACTTGACAGACAACCAGAAAGCAGAGTGAATGATGTCATCCTTGGACCACTTGATACGTTACGCAGAAGAAGGACATGAATTTGTGGCAGGTGTAGTGACGGGGAATGAGTCCTAGGCATAGCCTTACGCTCCCGAATCAAAGAAGACTAGTATGGTGGCGAAACATTCTGACTCCCCGCTACCAAAAAAGTTCATAGTAACCCAATCTGCACAAAAAGGTTCTCATGACGGTGTTCTGGGACATGCATGGTGTTCTTCTGGTGCAGTTTCCTCCAACAGGGACAACCGCAAGGGACAAAACCTACGCTAACACATTGACAATGTTGCATCATGCCCCTTTGTAACAAAAGACCAAATTCAGGTGCTGCAAATATCAGAATGGTTCATGACAACGTTCCCACAAATGTTGCACAGCACGTTCGTGACAAAATTGCTCAATTTGGCTGGCAAGCGCTCTAGCTACCACCGTACAATCCTGAGCAGCAGGTTCCATCGGATTTTCATCAGTTTGGTCCATTTGAAAATTTCCTGGGCTGCCAACGCTTCTATTCGGTTAACGAAGTCAAATTGATTGTCGACAAGTGGCTAAACGCCCAGAAAATGGATTTTCTGGACAAGGTACGTTAAAACTGGTACCGCGCTGGGATAAATGTCTCCAGCGGCTCGGTTCTTCTGTGGAAAAATAGCTCAGATATGTGTATATGTTTTGTTTTGCCTATCTAATAAACTGTTACGAAAAATAAACTGTGCGTTAATTTTTAATCAACCCTCGTCGTATCAAGTGGCAGCTGTTACTTTCCGGATATTTCAGCACCTGTTACGTATTGGTACTGAAAAGTATTTCATTCAATGACTTTCTGATAAGCATCCATCACCCACTTTATTCCAACGATTTCATTTCAAAAGATATGTTCTATTGCAAGAGAAACAGGGGCTTATTTTCTGTGTTTTCATTTGTAATGACAATAGTTATCTACGAAATGTCTCTTGCGGTCTTTTACTTATAAGTGAGAACATTTCTTTTCTTTCATTTTAAGAGCTTCCTTAATAAATTTAAGAAAAAAAACTGCCACACATTATTTACATAATTTTTTTCTGGACAAATTTTCTAAAAGTCCTGCAACACAAACCAGTCTTAATATGAATGTCAAAGAATTGAACTTTACATCTATTTTTTTAATTTAAATTAAATGTTTTCACTTCGGCTGCATCGCCTATTCTTAAAGGGATTGAAAAGGTTTCGATTAGGTAAACTCGAAAAAATTCCTTGAAAATGAATAACAGTACAAAATATCTGTTCGTACCGAATGATGATTTAATGTGCTTTCTACTTGTACGTTGCGGCTGGCTTGCAGTTTCATTTACTGCCTCCACCTGGGAATTCCAGTTCCAGGTTAATGCAGTAAATCTGAACTGTTTTAAAACGTAGAAACGTTGCAAGCCATATAGCTAAGACGTGTCTACGTTTTAAAACAGTTCAGGATATTTCACTGCGTAAAGAGAGAAATTTCTTTCACAGTGGTGTTTATTTTCCAAAGCGTTGCTTCAGCAGAGAAGTGCACCCATCGTCAAAAAACAAAAAAAAAAAAGAAGAAAAAAATAGTTGCACCCAGAAATAAGAAACCGACAGAAACGAAACTTCTTGGGTATGTTTGACATCGTGAGAGGTGCAAATGATTCAAGAATCACGATTGGCCGCCCATGTGACGCTAGCATGGAATGGTCGAAGCTCTGTGAATGACCGACTATATAAGATCATCCCGTTTCGCGTGCTTGCCATTCTGACTCGTGCTGTTCTTTTGGTTGAGTCCTTTCCAAGTGAAGTATGCTTCGGGGAAAAGTTCGGAAGCAATCCGAACAGTTGGAGGAGTCCTACAGTGGCCGCCTCGCTGGGCTCCATGGAGCACGATGGTCTTATCGCCACATGACGCCTTATACCGTCGTACGGATGTCACCATATCACGCTGTTGGCGGCAGTGGATAGAAGAAGGCTCGCAGCAGCGACAAGAAGTGTTTGGGATTCAGGATACACGTTTTAGGATTCTTTCATTGCACCTTTGTTATAGTTAAGTGTTCTATAACAAAGGTGCAAGGAAATGATATACATTCATGGCAAAAAAAAAAAAAAAAAAAAAAAAAAAAGATACACTTAAAAGGACGTTTGGGATTGCAATGCTATTCGGGCAGAAGGTAAAAGTTACCAGGAGCAATAAATGATTAAACATTGTAACTCATATCAGCAATATTTATTGAGATACACAGCAATAAGTAGTGCCTCTCAGTGTAGTTTTCGGCCGTGATGTTTTCCCACACAGCATGCCAGACGTCTCGGCATGGACTTGTACAATTTCCTAATGGTGTCCTGCGATAAGCCATCCCATGCGGCTTGGATTTTCTCACTCAATTTCTGCTTATTGTGCGGTACGGGTGCAGTGTGGATAGCGCGTCCACACATTTTCAATCGGTGATAGTTCTGGCGATGCGGCTGACCGTCGCAGAGTAACAGTGCCTTGAAGGCAAGCTCTCAAGGTAGTAGCAGTATGGGGACTAGCGGTTTATCCTGTTGGAAAATCGCAACGAAGTGAGCGTTTACAAAAGGTATGGGCGCTGGTTGCAGGATTTCAGTAACGTAACGTTATACTGTTGAGGTATCCACAATGAACACAATAGGTGATCTGGCATCGTAGAGAAGTTCACCCAACACCAAGACACCAGGCGTTCTGGACGTGTGGTTCTCGACAAAAAAACGGCAGTCTTGGTGATGACCACGGTGCCTCCCTACACTGATACGTTGATCGTCTCCTCCAAGACAAACACGGGACTCGTCACTGAAGATCACCCGCTGCCATTCTGTGTTCTACTTGATAGTCGAGTACCACATAAGCGCAGTCTTTCGCAACGATGCAAAGGCGTTAAGGGCATTCGTCGTAACGGCCAGTGTGCTTGTAGTCCTACCTCGTGCTGCCGTCTGTCAATAGTGATGGCACTATTCGGACGGTGTATGGAAGGTACCACTGCTCGCTGAATATCCGCAAACGTGGCTGTTGGGTCACATAGAGCATATCGGACAGCCCGTCCGTCCTATCTCTTCGTGGTTTGTCTAGTTCTCCCAGACACTTCCTGTCGCTGCTGCGTTCCTCGTCCTATCCACTGCAACCAACAGCGTGCAATGGTGAAATCCGCAGGACCGGCATTGCACGCAATACGGCGATAAGACTATCCCGTTTAGCGGAGGCCGACGATGCGTCCCCTCTCGAACTCCCCAACTTCTCGAATTGCTGCTGAACTTTTCTCCGAGAAGTACTTGACTTGTAAATGATGTAACCAACACACAATCACACGCATCTGGACGACCCTACATAGCCTGTAAGGGACAGCCCGAAGCACTGAATGCCAGACGTAAAAAACTACAATAAAGAGAAAGTACAAAAGTTCATTAATAAGCGGTTAATCGGTCGTGAGAAAAACTGTTGCTAATTAAATTATTAACGAAATAGTTCAAAAGCAGTAGAGAAGATGCATGCTTTACTTTTTAATGTTTAAAATGAGAGGAGGGAAAAAATAAGTACATGAACAGAAGAACAAAATGTCTTAAATGTGATCACCAATTCTAAAGAATGAAATGTTTAGTACATAATTAGGCTTTGAGAAAGTATCATTTAATTAATAATTTCGGTTTTAATTATAAAGGTAAAGTTCCGAACATGAAGTTAACTCCACTAGCAAATTAAAATTATTTTTCGCTTATCATTTTATAAGTTGCAAAACTTTGAAATCAAAAGAAGCTATACATAACATTTTCATCTTTCGGTTGTTTATAATCTCGACATATAATAAATAAGCGAATGTCGGAAAAAACGATTATCATCAATTAAGTTATTATTGTCACTGTTCATCGACGGAAAAGGTAGCTACTTCTAAAAAGGTGCCAGCAGTCCATCGTTTCAAGGCAAATAGTGATCAAAAATTTGGAAGGGAATGCGAACAGGAATTATAGAAGAAAAGGCAAACGGTGTCAAGAGGAATACTGCTCTTTAAATTTGCGGGTAGTCGCTTGGATTTTAAGAAGGGTATCTCACTTCATAAATTTTCGTTCATGTTTGAAGAAAGTATGTATGCAAATAAATTAGATTTTTTAGCTGTTCTTGTTACTTGTGAAATGTTGTCATTTTTCTAAATAAATTATATTGTAATGAATATATTAATTTCAAATTTATGAGGTGTATGAGGTGTAGTACAGTTCTATGTTACAATGAAATTTGTTCTTATCTCCCCGGTTTATCACAATGCTGTTTTCATCGCAACAACCTTTTTTCATCAGATGAGGTATATGAGGTGTTGTACATTTCTATCTTATAATAAAAAATGTTCTTATCTCCCCGGTTTATCAAAATGCTGCTTTCATTGCAGCAGCCTTTTTAATCCGTTTATTTGAGATGAATCGGGAAACTAATATAATAATTCACCTGTTTCATGGTCTGACCCATTTTATTAAGATTTTTCCGTTTAATTGATATTACCAGAGGATGCTGATAAGTTATCTGGCTCATCAAGAAGAAAATGGGCTTTAGCTATGAAACTTACAGACTATTCCACATACACTGAAGAGCAATTAAATTAGAGATACCTGTCTAGTTACGTGTAGCACCACCTTTCATACTGACGACGGCGGCGATTCTTCTCGGCATGGCCTCGACAAGACACCGGAAGCGTTGGAAAGCCATACGGACCCACGACCCCGAAACAAACTAACACAGTACATGAAGATTTGATGGAGGAGTCAGCGACTCGAACATCTTTATCGATGGCTTCACAGATGTGCTCGATGGGATTAAAGTAAGGTAACCTAGTTAGCCAAGGAAGCGATGTCACGTCGATGGAGTGTTCATCCAACCATTCGGATACAATTCAGGAGCGATGGCATGGTGCATTGTCTTGTTGCAGGATGAGGACCACAGTGGGGTGTTGAAGACACAAAAACGGGAGTAAATGGCCTTCCAGGATATCCCGGTATCGTTGACCTGTGAGAGACGATGTCACACGCACCAGGGGTCCCATTTCAGTTCACGTAAACAGTCCCCAGACAACAATGCCACCCCCACCAGCTTGAAGAGTATCCTTCTGGCAAGAAGAATCCGTCCCTTCATGTGGTTTGCGCCGTACTCTTTTCCTGACATTCGCATGTACCAACGTGAATCTCGACTCATCAGTCCAGGCAACATTTTTCTACATGTCTAGGATCCAGTGGCGATGTTCCCCCGCCCATGCTAATCTTTTCACCCTGTGATGTGTGGTCAGCAGCAGTACCTTCGTGGAACGATGACTTGTGTACCCCATAGCGAGGAGATGGTTCTGGATGGTGTGGCTGCTTACACGTTTTTGAGCACCAGCATTAAATTGCCGAGTGATTTCTTGCACTGTGACCCGTCTATCCGCTGTTACAATGCGAGCTAGCCGACGATGACCACGCTCATTCACACGCTCTTGTCAACGGCAGTTGGCCCTTGCAGGGATGATTTTACCGGATTCGATGTACTCACGGTGCATCCGTGACACAGTGGCTCGTGAAAATCCCAGTGCCTGCACGACTTCCGAGAAGGAGTGACCCATTCGTCGGGCCCCGACAATTTGCCCACGGCCAAATGCGCTTAGATCCTTCGTCTTAAACATACTGCGTCCGACACTTACTGATTCCCGTCGCATCACTTCTTATATTGTCGGATCGCTGCATACGTCATGCAGTTTCCGTTTACACGCGCGTCCACAGCTCCACATTTGCATAACGGCAGCTGTCTCTAATTCAATCGCTCTTTAGTGTATTTTCCCCGAAGTTCAACATACTTAGCACAGCGTTACTGCAGTTGTTTAACCCTTCCGAAAACATTCTGAAGTCTGAACACTGAAATACTTCTGTGCTGCTGATATTCCCTGCGTATTATTCGAAAAATGCTTCCCATTTAACCTTTTTTAAATTTTGATGAAAGGAAATAGTCCGATGGAGCAAGGTCTGGTGAGTAGGAGACATGGTCCATGCAACTAAATACCAGATACGTCAAAAAATCCGTCTTGTTTCCAGCCTTGTGAGCCGGTTCTGTAACAAGAGAACACCTTTCCGGAAATGTCCTTGTGTTTTTTCTTTCAACGTCTACTTTAATCAGCACAGTTAGTTGGAATAGTATTCAGCATTCATTGTTCGGCTATTCGTGTGACTGTCAGTCAGTAAAACTCCCTTCGAATTCTGAAAAACTTCTGCCATGATCTTTTTTGCAGGGAATCCTAGTGGTGTAACCAAGTTTCATCAACAGTGACAAGTCGCTGCAAAAGATTATCACCAGATCATCCAATGGATGAGCGGGGTACAATGGAATTTTTCGAAAACCCTTAAATCATATGAGCATTGGAATGTCCAAAATTCAGATAGTTATTCAGGCTTGCACATAAACTTACAGCAGGAGCACTGCAGCAGTACTACCTCTTATTGTATACCCCGACCAAATTTATTGGCAAAACAACAGAGTAGACTGAAAAAAAGGAAACAACGTGCACGCCAATGATCTGCATAAAAATTAGAAATTCTCAAAATAGACATTAATTTAGAAGTAAAATCCATTACGTACTGAAGATGACAGTATATATATTTGTATATGTAAGAATTATATATGTTGGTAGCATGTCATTTTTAGAAAAATAAAGTTAATCAAGTAAAGATTTTTTTTTAATTAGAAAAACATTTTTTTTGTTTACAGCTTGACTAAACCTATCTTCGTAAAATCCGATTCCTAAATTTGCAAATTTTCAGGAATCTATCATCCGGGTTCCATGGAGTATCCTTTAGACATACGATGGGAATGAAATAGATGGATTAGCTCTAATACCAGTATCAACCACCGATTATAAGCACCCAAGGTATCGTTCAATGCAAACGCTGTCATTTGAGTGTCAGTTAAGGCTTAACAAATGGCGCATGGTAAAGTATTTGCACTAAATTTCATTTTTATTCAAAAATAATATATTGATATATAAATAATTTATTTTACAGATTAAAAACCGAAAAATATATTATGTTTTAATGGGTAAATTATATTGCTGTTACAGGTATTTTACTACATTTTAGTTCTGTCAGTTGCTAATCCCTAACGTTTTAATTCTCCATTGAATACGTACTATCTTTTGTTTAAAAATGGACAGGTGCAACTTTTTAAATAAATTCGGCCAGACGGGTATATGCAATTTTTGCATTCTTTTCATTTACAATGATATTGGTATCCGACATACCCTGAAAAAAATGTACGACAGATTCTCCTGACTTTTACTTTGTTGTCTCGTGCTACGACATATATTGCGTGTACCTATTTACTTCTGAGGACAATGGAAAAAATCACTAGTTTTCTAATAACGGGATTATTCCTTGTATTTCGGTATGAACCCTTGCCGTAAGTTCCTTTGAACGGAAATCCGATACAAGTCCAAGACCTACAGATGACTATAGACCTGTGATAGAAAGCGGGAGTCCGTCATGCAGCCTGCGGCTTTCTGCGTTTCCAAGTCGGATAAGCCTAAACGATTTTTTCTGATGTAGCATGTACACCGCGCTGTGTGAATAAATGAACTCAACAGCTAAAATATTATGTGCATCTGTCCCTTGCATATCATACTATGGAGAATAAGTGAATTGTGATTGTTCAGTCTTTTTATTAGTTCTGGCCAACAGCTCGCAAACTACGATGGGTTCAGTAGCAGTCCTAGATGTGCGAAATGTATGATAACTTGAGACGAAAAGTTACATTGTCGGTAATAAGCGTGTTTCGCCTTATTTGCTCATTACATACACTATATTGACAAAAGTCACCGGGCACTTAGGAGTGAAACACAACATAGCATTTATTTATATATATTAGTACGGTGTCGGCCCACTTTTGGCCTTAATGAATGCACTGATCCTTCGAGACATGCTTTCGACAAGACTATGGAAAACAGCGACTTTTATGTGCTCCCGTTCAGTACCTAATTCAGCCGCTAACTGTTGCTTAGTAACAGGCCTTGGTTCAAAACTTTTTATGTGGCGCTCTAATTCATCCCATAAGTGCTCTATGGGATTAAGATCAAGGCTCTGTGCTGTCCATTCCACACACGATACGGAATTATTGTCAAACCACGCCGTATGCATTATCCTGCTGGTACCTACAAGTGTCGGTTCCATAGTATTGCCACACAGTTGGTAGGTCATAATTGTCCAGAATATGGAGGTAGACGTGCTGGTTAACAGGTGTGTTAACGACATCCAATGGGACAGGATCATACCAAGAAAAACACCTTCACACGAGTACACTGCCTGCTCCAAACTTGACAGGAGGAACTGTGTTAAATAGCGTTTCCCCGGCTACCGCCATTCCCACACAGGTCCATAAGACTGATATCCCAATGCGTGCTTTTGGTGCATGACAATGCTTGCCTGCAATGTCTCATTATACAGGGAACCAGATGGAAAACTGGTAATGGGAAATTCTGCGACATCCGGACTACATTCCGGATCTGGTTTTGTCAGACTTTGACCTCTTTCCACGGTTGGGGAACGATTTCATCGGGTGACGCAGAATTTCCGATTACCAGCTGTCCATCTGGCTCACTGTGTAACGAGCCGTATGCCGGCTTCGTGGGGAACGATTTCTATCGGATGACGCTGTGAAACGTTCAGTGAACCAATGGCTGTATGGACAACTGCAAAACGTTTATAGACAAATTTTCTAACAATGGATATCCCGTATTGATAAGTTTCTGAACAGACAAGGTTGAAAAGCAATGTGTGGTTGGCCATTCTTAGAGATGTAGTTACGTTTTTATACTAATAAATACAAATTATATGAAAGTTAATAACTGACTTCCTGTCGTACGTTGCTAGATTTTTTTGGAACGGGAAGGGGCTGGTGATAGCTATATTCAGAATATGTTTCCCACAGGTATTTCGCAATTCTATGTTCGGAGGTATTATTAAATTCGTAATGCTAGTACAGACATGGCATGTTATTTTGATGTATCTGTTAATTCTTATTTTATTTTTCGTATTATTGAAATTTTAATTGGGCCATTTTTTATTGTTGAAAGGAAAGGTATCAGTAAATACATATTCTTCTCATAGAACAAAGGCTACACGTCTAAGCATACAACACCATGGGTCATTCGTAACAAATGATGTCCACGGGATGAAGTATTTATGTTTTCATGGAGAACAATGAAGCTCACAAAGAGTGAATCTCAGTTGGCTTAACGACAATGTATTTTGTGTAATTTGTTTCGCAAGTTATATTGCAAAATTTCAAATTCGAATCTTAAAATAAATACATTTCTGATTCGTAGTTTTAGATAAAAAAAGAAAGAAACTACTGCTAAAGGGCGCCTCCGAAGTATTTGATTGCTGTTGCTGCAAACAACATTTGTTCGGTATTTTCAAATTTCTGCAAGAGAAGGTATAATCCGTCCTATGTCACAAATCGTTTAACAAGTTCTATGTGTGAACATATCATCGTAGTACTCGAAATGTATAATATATCAGGTTCTAGAGTTGTAGATCATGCAATAATGCACGCCCCACGATATCAACAACTATGAGTAAAAATAATAATGCAACTTGCTAGAAATTTATAAAAGATATTCTAATTATATTGAAAATCAATTCCTTTCTTTTAATAAACAGGTCTAAATACGCTAATATTGTTTTAGTTTAGTCGCAGTGTTTCTTTTAGTATAATGTTAAAGCAATAATTTATTTTTATAAGTACAATATTATTCTAATAATTTACTAAAATTCATATTGTAGCATTTGTATTTGAAATGTTAGTGTGTTAAGAACTTTAAAAGTTTTGCCTCCATAGGTAGGCCGTTCAGAGCGAACCATAATATATTACACCGAAAGTTTGAGATCGCCTTCATTTGGTTGTCAACTGTGTTTTTACAAAACGGCTATGGAGAGGAATTTGAGTTGTAAGCAGGCCTTTGTACATTAACTCCACAAATAGATTTGTTACATCCTACTCCGAGAAATAAAAACTTACTCTATCTCATCATTACAGTGGAAGTATCCTACCAAGTGTGGAAAGAACGTAAATAGGTTTTCCATAGTGACATTATGAAAGCAGATCGCAAAGCAGCTCCATGGGCAGCCAAGGGAAGTATTAAAAATAGAATGACATTAAATTGGAAAAATCTAAGAATAAAATACTAAAACATGGACGGTTTGGCAATTCACATGCGGAACAAGTGAAAGTCTAATGTTCCGATGGTACGAAGTTTTCCGGACATATTGCTATCTTAATCAGAGACAAGTACATTTTGGGAGTTTGTCTTTTTTATTTAGCATCTGGTGAATGAGATTATTACTCTATTTGCCTAGTGTTGTTTTCTGTTCTACCCAATATGGAGCTTTATTTCTTTTAATGTTGGAGCGTTAAAGGTGAGTTGGCTGAACTGATTAATGCAGTATTAAAGACTGTAAATTTTTAAAAGTGAGAACATGAATTTTTTTAGTTCCGTTCAGTTCTAGAATAGTACAGCAAATGTTAGTGAATTTATTTGCAAAGCGCATCCTGTCCGTCTTATGAGAATGAAGGGGGAGTGTGTCTTTTCTGTAGTGATCGACTTTTGGGACCGTTCCAAAAGTTGAATTGTTGAGAAAGGATTTTTAATTGAGTTCACAGTAGTAATCTCTGTGTCTCCCTCGTCAGTGGGGGAAAAGAGATACAGGGACTTTTGAGAACCCGAACTTAGGTACGTTCATGTAGTACATTTCGTAGGGGTCGCTTTGTACGGGTATTTCAAAAGACAGAAAAAAAACATATTTCTTTTTTTAGAGTAACATATTGAATGGAAGATAAGGCTCCAAACAAGGTGTTAAACGCTTTGACACCCATAGTGGTGAATTTGATTAAAGAATGTAATTCGAATTTATGTTTAAAAATACAGAACTCATATAAACATCGTCCAGAGCATTTTGAGTACTATGACATTAAAAGCAGACGAAACGACAGAGCCGATATGAAATTTCTTCCTTTCTAGTGTAAAAGCTGCAGGAAATTTCCTTCAAACATGTCTTTGCATCTTTTTAGTGGTACAAAACAAGAACCTTCTCCCATAGTAAATGCAGATGAATGATGGCAAATTAATATTTTTTGGCTACGTGACTTTGAAACATTGTTAATAAAGTAACAAAATCATGGGCAGAAAACATTTGCGCCAATGGGTTACACTTTGTTTAAATCCCCAGTACAGCATTGTTGATTTTGCTGTTTGAGGATTAACAGAACTTTACAATTTGGTGTGTAATGTTGCTCTCACTCTCTCTCTCTCTCTCTCTCTCCCTCTCTCTCTTCGTTGCTTCTGTTCGAGCGTCGTGACCCAATTTACATTCTGTCGGTATTAAAGGTTCGCCCTTCCTGTCTATTTTCCACAGTTTTCATGATTTATGCAGCTAAAAGATTTCTGAGAGTTTTTATTTGGTGTTTTACTTAAACGTTTCGCTGGATAGTGTGTTCGAAGGTGCTTAGTATGTATTGCTGTATTTTGGGAAGAAGTCGCTTGTGCGCCACTACGCCGAGGGCTCTCAAGATTGATGCATTAGTACTATGCACAACAGAGAATATTCTCAGCATGTAGCATAGCATTTGAAACGCATCAATTCGGCTGCGACCCGCTGCATTTAAGGCCCATGTTTCAGAACCCTTATTGCACAGTTTGACTAGCTGTGGGCTAGAATGAAGAACACGAGGGCATTGATCAGCCTCAGCTTGGTGATTTTGCTGACGTGTCGATACTTCCAAATTTTTGTAAGCCCTGCCAGGGCAGATTTTGCCCTTTCGATCGGTGTGAAATATACTTCACTGAAATATTATTTGCTCAATGAAGACTTTATCATTAGGGGCTTCAATCGAAAACCTACAACAGTCAAAATTTATGTTTCGAAATTATTGCACATTTTGACAAGCTGTGGGCTAGAATCACTTTTCTAATTAAAGTGATGACATTTAAAAGCAAAACTAAAGCAGACCACAATTTAGCGATCTTAAACAAGCAAAAAATGCTTCCTAAAGAAGCCTTAAAGATTTACCATAGAAAACAACTGTTTCTTTTACTGTTGAAATCCAGTCTAAAGTCTTGTGAATTAGAAGTTCAACTGGAAGTAACATCTAGAAATGTGGCAATGCGTTTATTGGGCTAAATAATTTCAAATATGAGTGCGTGTGTAATTGAAGTGTTAACAACCACTATGAACAATTCGACGAGCTATGAACAGTAACTCTTCCCTAATTCAGTATTGGTAAATCTAAGGAATTGGATCCAGTTCCGCAAAGAAAGCATGTCATCCATGCCATTTTTTCGAAATTGGAACTAAGACCATCTCATTCGAATTTTCAGAGCTAACAATTTAGACTACTGCAATAGAGTTTCAGCAGCTGTCTGAAGTTTTAAAATCAATTTTTGGATTTTGGAGACGTCAGTGAACAAACGCTGACAATCCTCAAAACGTTTGGGACTAATAGCCTAACCAAAGGCGAGTTGCAAAATTGTAGGCTGTCATTTTGGTGAAAAATAAAAACAATTATAAAATTTCTTATAAATTTTTTAAAGATGTTAAAGTACACACTGAAACATTTTATTTACTATTCTTTTTCGTCTTAGAATCGACAACAAAGAAGTACTCTTCGAAATGATATATACCAAATGTACGTCACTAATGACCTCATTTGAAATTTATATTATAAATTTCGACTAATTTTGGGTAAAATGAATTTTAAGAAAGAGAGATCCTTGTATCATTTACGTATATCATTTAGTTAATACAAAATGACAGTGGCTGCAAAAGTTGATGTTTTTACACGCAGTGTCGTTTAGCTAATGCAACATGACAATGACTGTGCAATAAGGGTTCTGAAACATGGGCCTTTAATGCAGTCAAAATCATTTAATTAATATAACATGGCAATGTCTGCAAATTTAATGGTTTTGGGGTAAATGTCATTTAACTAATATAAAATGGTCCCTTCTACTTTTCGATGTCAGAGCTTATGACAGTAAGCTAAACTGAAGTCTCACGTTACAGTTTCTTTTTACTGTTAATCCTCAATAGACATATGTTTCTTGTCATCGTGGTAGTCAACAGCGTTCGCACAGTAATATAGCCTCATGTGTTGAGCAAAACTAAATGAACTTCTGAATTATGAATGGTGTATCTTAGCATTCAAATACATTTTTCAATCCTGAGAGGGAATCACTAACCCGCACTTATGCAACCAAAGGTTATTCTAGGACCTGTGAGATTCCTGGAGGAATCTCCTGTACAAACACAGAAAAATCAAATGATAATGGCCCATCTATAATACGAGAGCATGGTTCAAACACCAACATCCACATGAATGGAATGACTTTGTTCCTAAATATGACAATCTCTTGAATTGTTTCCGCGTTGTCAGTTAGTATTCTAAAGGTCTGATGATATAGGCCACATGAAGCGTCGAAGGTGGCGCGAAAGTACGTTAATTATTGTGTTTCTGTTTACGCCATTAAAAAAGAGTTTCGACTTACATGAGTTATGTGTTATGCCCTTTTCTTTTTGTTTATTAATGTATACTATAATCAATATGATTTTAATGAATGTTTACTTATTTAAGTTCATCTTTTGTAAAAATTAAACTAAATGACAATTACATAAATTGTTAATTTATTTATTTAATACTATGCATCTTAGTATTTTTGTTGCATATTATCATTTAGAAAGTAAGAAACTAATTTAAAATTACTAAATAAAGCTTTACAGTAATTAGTTAGAAACATAATGTACTTATAATTCATTACATCAACAGGAAAACGAACAATTGGATTTCAGTCATTATCGTTTTAGGTGAGATTTTGCTCTCATCTAATACTATGCAATTAACGAGAAAAATAACACTCGAATGAACACTGAAATAACAATGTCATTGATTTTTCCAGTAAAAAAATACAACTGGAATTCTTAAAAGAGAGAATTTTATCTGACCTTACTTTTACTAAAATGTTTCATTTCCGCACGTGTGCTTAACTTGCCACTAGCTTTATTAGCAGTTTACGAAAAAAACGTGAAGTTTACTAACAAGCGCTTCGGAGAATTCGCCAAATTGCGATGTCGAAAATTTGACGGAAAACATTAATTGTCTGTAAATAGGGAGAATGAAAAAACAACAATAGATATTTGTGTTACGTGACTGATGGGATGATAGGTTCAACATCGACGGGTTTTCGGGAGAAGGGTCTTATCTACATGTTGCAATAGATGGTGCAATATTAGCAATGCAATCTAAAGCCATTTCCAAGTAGCCTGACCGCGTGCTTACGGACTCTGACGTCACTGCTATTTTTATCTCCAGCACGTAGAATATGAACTTGCGTTTTTTGTAACTTCTTTTTTTTTCAACAAAAGATTTCTGTGTTCTCCAGTATATCAAATCTACTAAAGTATGGAAAAAATCCTGGGTCCATCGCCTGATAGTGGAGCAGTAAAAATCGAGTTTGTAAAAGACCAGTAATTCCTAACGAAGTATCGGGGAAAACAAATATTTCTCAGTTATTAATGGAAAAGTGGATTTTTTTTTGTCTGTGATTAGATAAATCAAAGTATCAGAACGATTGCGCTTTTACTTGAAAATGGTGCAAAAAATGATGGAAAGGAAATGTCTTCACTGAGGGTAAGGACATTTTTAAAATTTTCGAATTAAGAAATTGTAACGGCGAGTGTGGACAGATCTTGCTTATTTACACCTAGCATGCATCTCTCCATACCACTTTCAGTTTTCTGTAGTCTTTGTATTACTTTTTCAGTTAAGGTCCATGTCCTTGTAACGTACGGAAGCACTGAACGGATGCATTGATTAACACATTTCTTTTACGATATAATGGGATATTCCTCTTAAATATTGTGCAGTTTCTTCAAAAGGTTCTTCAACCAGGTTTTATACGTCAATGCATTTTTTCATCAATGTGATAATTGCTTGATATCTGTTGACCAAGATAAATGTTGGTATCTCCAGCTTTTCCACATTATTCGATAAATCTTCATTTCCTGAAAAAACATTGTACATCGATTTTGTTTTCTGAAAGTTCATTTCTAATCCGACGATTTTACTCTTGTCAGCAAGTTCTTGGATCATACTCTGCAGTTCTGAAGGGGCAGTTGCAAAAATGACTACTTCATCAGCAAAACAAAGGTGAGGTAAATAATCTCGATTAATATTTTTCCTTCTGTTTTCCCAGGTCAAGGAAAGACCTTTGCAATGTGCCATTAAAGTATGTGGGAGATATGGTGACAAATTGCCTCATTCCCTTTCCAATTTTTATTATTGTTGTATCGTCAAATAGTATAAATTTTCTACTTTCATTTTTATAGATGTTTTTAACAAAAGTAATGTATGCATCTCCAATACGTAGGATTTCAAAGCCATTGTAACTGCTGAGGTTTCACAAAATCAAAGACCTTTTCCTAATCGGCAAAATCCATACATAATGGGAGTTCATATTCCTTTACTATTTTAATTAATTTTCTGAGCACATGGATATGATCCATTGTGCTGTACCCATTCCTGAATCATATTGTTTCCAGCAAGTCCAGTGTTATCTTCAAATGGTGTAAAAGAAACTCAGTGGAAGTTTTGAAAACTACTGATAGGAGGCTGGCCTGTAGCTTTTGAGATCCTCCACTATATATATATATGTATACGGTGTTTGTGTGTGTGAAAATCTACCCACTTTCATATTCCAAAATATAATTAAATAAGAGATCCTACTTGTTTCTGCGGAAATAAAAATTATATATAACCAGAACAACTTCTTTAGTAAAGCTATGATCATGTTCTCATCATCTTCAAAATCCGAGGGGTGCATTAGCCATCAAGTTGCTACGCATTAGATTTACGACACTGAGCTGCGATTGTAAAAATATGGTGGTAGTTTAATCTCTTAACACATGATTGTAGTCTAATCTCTTTGAAAGCATGGCATTATGTTGCGATTTCAAAAGAAACGATTATTTTTTAGTGTTGGCTTAATGTTTATTTTAGTTTATCACACTGAACTTAGGACACATTTCGTTATTGTCAGAAACTTCGTTCGTATTACATCATTTATGGTACGAAAAATCTTTTCGTCAAATACCTATTTTTTGAGAAAGCAATCGAATCTCACATTCTATTTACATATAGGTTCCAAATGGAATTTTGTAAAAATATGTGTTTTGGTTTTATGAAATAGGACAGCATTTTAAAAAAATGGAAATCACTGCGCTGTCATTTTTTTTATTTTCTACAGCTATTTAATAACAAAACCTGGAGCCTTGGGTTTCATTTTTTATAAATGGCCATCTGTCAACCACCGCAATAAAACAACTTTCGTCATCGGTAAGTTAAATTCACGTTTTAGAGCGCATTTGAACAGCGTTGCGTTACTTAATGTTTTGAAATTATAGCAGAATTGCACATTCTGCGTTGTTAAAGTATGTTGTAAGAAACCAAGCTCTTTACAAAGATTCTAAATAATTTTTTGAGAAAAGTGTAGTTTATGAACTCAGATTCTTATTCATGATAGGTTCTTATTCAAACGAATGTTCACTGCAATCACATCATATATATATATATATATATATATATATATACAGTAATTGTGTTTGACTTAAGAGCAATTATCAAGGAATAAGATAAATATGGTACAGATACGACTTATTTCGAATGCGTATTTTTGTTTTTCTTATTAATTTTGTATATTTGTACTACTTTCAACAGGCTCGTTGAAAGCTCATATACTATATAAACGCTTGGAAATGCAATTTGCATTTTTCATGAACTTTTGCTTTTCAATAAGTTAATGTTAAACAAGAATATTCGTTTTTTATTTTTTTGTACACAACAATTGTGCTTTAATTAAAAATTGCGGGAAATCTCGTTGTCTAGCTTTCGATCATTTTTTTTTAATTTTCATTCTGACAATTACATATTACTGCCATTTGAAGCCCGATCTCTATGACATGACTGCCCCCCAAAAAATTCTGAATTCGGATCCGTTATGTGAAAATTTTGCTCAAGCAAATTCACTAAAATTTAAAGAATATTATTTTGATGTGAAGCAATATCATACGATAACTTATAAAAACAGAGAAAAGTTGTAAACGTTATAATGTAAAACAGTTTTTAATTAAGAAAATTTATGCACGTTCTAATGTTTAGGAAGGCTTTTTTTAGATCTGTATTTATCCATGAAAATTGACATTTTTTTTGTAGAAACCCTTCTCTATCGCTTTAAAAGTTCCCTCAATAAGTTTAACTGGTATTCAAATATCGTTATTTAAAAAAACGCAGATTGCACTAACTTTTTTTAATGAAAATCGTCTGCTTTGCATCTGGTAGTCACTCACAAGTTGGCGGTTACTACTTTCATCGCGGAAGCGTATTAGCCTGGCTTCAGTTTATTAACTTGGGAAGAGTAGTGAACATCCCCCAATTTTAAATTCCTTCCTCAATCGCATAGATACTCGACATTTTACCATTGATAATATATATTTATATGTACTGAGGAATATAATTTTAAAGGCATATGTTTGGTCAGTAGCAGTCTACGGTTCTGAGACATTGATATTGACCAAGAAGGAAGTGAAGAGGCTGGTAGCATTTGAGATGTGGAGCTATAGAAGAATGGAGAGAATAAGCTGCTTCTATAGAAAGACTAATGAGGAGGTCCTGGAGAGAGTGGGGGAACCCAGAAATCTGATCAACATGTTAAAAAGAAGAAGAATGTTATGAATGGGACACACATTGCGCCATGGAAGCCCGATTCTAAAAGTTTTGGAAGGTAAAATTCAAGGCAAGAGAGATAAAGTATGGCGGAGGAATGGTTTTGTGGCCCAATTACTCCAATTCATTAATAATAGCACATACTATGAGTTGAAGAGAAAGTCGGAGAATAGAGAGGAATGGAGAGACAGAGTACATCTACTGAACAACCAGTCCTTGGACTGAATAAACAGGAAGAATAAGGATCTTTATTTAATCTCCGATGTCTGAGAAGCCGATATTTCGATAACACATCGTTTTATGTCATGTGTCTGAAACGATGTGTTTTGTCTTCTATATCATTAAACTTTGGTAACTGGATTTTGAATTTGTGAGTAATCCCAGATATATCTAACAGAGATATTGAAAAATACACATCGGACTTATGAGTGCGATGTAGAGCAGACTCACTATTGCAAATGGAAAACTGCTAATTCTTCGGCATGTTAAAATGAATTTCTTCTGTGCAAATGAATTCTGAGTGCCAGTGCTTAAGTATGGAATACAGACGTGTACCTCAACTAAGGAAGACATACAAACACTGCAGACAATTCAAAGAAGCATAGAGAGAGATGCATACTCATCAACATCTCATAACGTCAATTCTTCGGCAACCCACTTTAGTCACTGTGTTTTTGGAGTACAGGTTGATTAAAACTGACTGCAAGAATTTTCCATTCAACATGTTTTACTTGAAAAAAGTCGGTTTTTTTTTATTATTTTTTTTTTTGCTGTAGGTAACTTTAACAGAAATCTCTTTGCGTAGAATTACGATTTGAGATATTGAACCGTTTCCCTGCTAAATGAGCCATAACGACACCTATTGATGTAAAATCACAATTTCAAAAGTCATTTTCTTTGAATCTCAAAATGTCAGCATAAAATTAAAAACTTTCGTATTGCACACTCCTCCCAACTAGGTGATTTAAATTACTTCCTCTTGAATGATAGAGCCTAGAAATGGTTCTGCAATGAAGAAAATGGGGCATTTACCATAAAAAAATCATATATGGTTAAGAAATAAATTTACAGAATTTTATGAATATCAAACTAAAAGTCATTTCGCTCGATGGAAAATATGCCCAAGAAAACATAGCCTAAATAATGTCCTGGAAGATTCTTAGTATTTCTACCATAGTATATCACTTTTTCACAGGTCGGTTTCCTTAAGAATTTGTTCTTACAAAAATGCTTTGGAAAGTCATATTTTTCCATTTATCATATCGATACTGTTTAAAATATAAATTCAAATATAAATCAAGTGACTTCGTCAGTCAATCTGCACGAATGTAATTTTTTTAATGAATGAGTACAAATCTTTGAACATAATTAAAATTCAAAATAATACATGCATTGGATTACAACAGTATTTTTCAAACCGGCCACGCAATTTAAAATACTGCAGTGTCCTTCTTGGTGGATATTTTTAAAGTTTACTTAACGCAGCCCCTTGTTTCTGTGAAACGTCTAGCAGTCTTGACACTCATTACTTTTGAATACTTCTCAAGTTTATAGCAGACATAAAAAGTAAAGAAAAAGAAAAAAATAATTTTTCATCGATAATTGTACACGTCATAATAAGCTCCCTACTTCAGATTGCATTCGAAGAGCTACAATAAAAGGTATTTTGCCTGCGCAGGAAATCTATATTGTACCTCTTACGAATGGTGTGTATTCACTATGTTTTCTGACGTTTAGCGTACCCCAACACAGTTCGAGCCTCATTGAGAGTCCTTCAAAAATTACTAAAATTCTTTGGAAAGTCATATTTTTCCATTTATCATATCGATACTGTTTAAAATATAAATTCAAACATAAATCAAATGATTTCGTCAGTCAATCTGCACGAATATATTATTTCAATGCAAGAGTACAAATTTTTAACAGAATTATATTTCAAAATAATACATGCATTGGATTACAACAGTATTTTTCACATCGGCCACGCGATTTAAAATACTACAGAGTCATTCTTGGTGGATATTTTTAAAGTTTACTTAATGCAGCCCCTAGTTTCTGTGGAAACGTCTAGCGTGCTTGCCAATCATTACCTTTTGAATACTTCTGAAGTTTATAAGAGGCATGAAAGAAAAAAAGGAAAATTAAATTTTTCATCGATAATTGTACACGTCATAATAAGCCCCCTGCTTCAGATTGCATTCGAAGAGCTACAATAAAAGGTGTTTTGCCTGCACAACAACTTTATATTGTAGCTCTTAGGAATGGTGTGTATTCACTGTGTTTTCTGACGTTTAGCGTACTCCAACACAGTTCGAGCGCCATTGAGAGTCCTTCATACATCATCTTTGTGATCGCATTGCAGTTTCATACAAGCACTGTTCATCTCTTTACATGAATTGTAAGATTCCAGTGTTTTTTTCCTGAAGTATCTCATCTACGTAATAAACAAATGGAAGTAACAGCGCAATATTAAATTTAAATATCTGATTTGAAACTGTGCTAGTTGGAAACAGGGAAAGTGACTTCTAATTCATTGTGGAAAAGGTATATTTAGTAAATTCATCAGCTGCTTGTCATGTAAAATCAATTCCATTTCATTACATATTTAGGTTTCAGAAGAATTTAGCAAGAGCTAAAATGTGTCTACTCATCCTATTTTCTATTTTTATAATATCATGATCAATGCACTTGTCACTCAATCCAAGCCAAGAAAAACTGTGATTTTCGAAATCTTTTTATAATAAGACATCGAGCTTTATGATTCATGTGTGTTTCTTTGCTCCATGCATTAGGAACATTTCTAACACGATTAATTTTACAATGTATGCCCCAAAAATATCCTGTAAATGTTTCGGCGTAGGTAAATGTTGGGAAGAAAATCCCCTCAAACAAGGCAAGAAGTTGGCATTACGATGTAGGACGAAAACGGTAGAAATTCATCAAAATTATTTAAAGTACTGGTCTTCTTAACAAAGCAAATAAGGATTCTTGACCCCATTGTTTTCATTTCTGGCTGTGTAGAGGTCCAGAAGTTGGCTTCATTACTCTTGCTTTCCTGTGCCAGAACGGAGTAAAATTCGATTGTGTTAAAATTTGTAGTTTTCAACAGATATTGCTTTACGTTTCGCCATCTTCGCATGAAGAAGCTTTCATTTCCTTCTGGTAGGATTATATTTGCGTGGAATAGATTTCAGTAAACAATTTTTTTGCTGTATATATTTGTTTTAATGAAAATGACTGAACGTACACCACCCTAGAAAATAGTCATCGAAGGGGAAAATTATCATCCAGACATACATAACTATACAATGTTATTTGTTATCAGGGAAGTAGTAGGCACAGGCGTTTTCAGTCGCCAATTCACTTCTGCCGATTATTCGCAGGTAGTGATTCTTCGAGTGACTTATTATCCGGGTCACATAAGTATTTAGAAACCTTTATAGTTTATTACAACATGTCATTCATAAACATACAACAAACGCTTCACCTCTACGTCTCACCACTTCTCAAACACCTCTAAACGACATTCGATTTTATCATTTTATTGTTATTACTCAGCTTTGGTAAAACATGCAAACTGTTCCAGCAAGTAATACGTCGTATTGACGCAATATTTCAAAACGAGAAATAACTAAAGTTTACACAAGAAAACAAATATACAACAAGAAGTTTATTTAATGAAATGGAAACCAAACCTCATGTTCATACCGTAAGCTCGATAATAACAAAAACAGAAAGGAGGGAATGAAAACCAATTTTTTTTTGAAGAATGAATCTGATTTATATGTTTCGAATAAATTTTAAAAAGATCTGAATTAGGAAATTTTCCCAGTTTGAGTTTTATTGCGTAATTACTGTTCTTAGTCACACTTAGAATTTATGTTAAAGATAAAGTATGATAACATTTTGTCATCTCTAAGTCCTTCGTCCTGTTTATCCACACTTCGACAAAAAGTGCAGCATGTAAAAACTTTGGGCACCCAATAACACGTCCACACACTGTGCTTCCCATTTGAAAGATGTTTAACCGTTGGTTCAGAAAAGTAGGAAGAATCCTTTCTCTCATCAGTTTTTAAAGGTTACATTTTTAAGACATGTGTTTTTGTAATTCCAAATCTTAGTTAAACTACAGTACAAAGTATAGTATTTAAGGAGGAGCTATTTTAATTTGCTTGTAAGACCTATTATGTCTTAACATTAATGAGAAACAAAGGTTTTAATGTGGAGCTATTTTCCATTTTCTTTGAAGACCTTTCTAGCCGTGCATTGTTAAAGAGTATGCCTGTTTCTCCTGAAATTTCAAACTTTAGCCTATCAAAAGGCTGGAAATTAAGAAAACATCATTTAACCATGTCAAACGTGATATTATCATTTTGTTCATGTTATTTATTTTATGAATATTATAGTGTAGGCTCTAAAAATACGCATTATTTAACTATGTAAACCAGAGATGACCAAATTACGGTTAATCACTCTATTTATTACAGCCAGCGTATTACACTTACTTTATTCAATAAATTTCATCTTTCAAATTGCCTGGGTAGCTATTATTACTCGTGTGTTTGAAAGTGTCCTGTCAGTCTCTAAAAGAAAAAAAATCATGGTTTCTAGAATCCATTAATATGGAATTGTGTTATTTTGTTAAAACGAAAATGCACTGCCTGACAGAGAAAATGTCACACCATGAAGAAATGCTCGGAAACAGACCAAGCTGCACACACATATAGCCAAGTAGGTCCTGAACAAATGATTTAATTTTCACATACAGACTACGCTCCAGTGGTCGAATATACAGGATGATTAATAAGAAGTGTGGCCTCCATTTTGGGCGATACAGCTTTGAAGTGAACGTGGATTTCTGGCAATCAGAGTCCGAATAGAGTCCTGGGGTGTGGTGTACTATGTGCTGTTGAACTGAGTCCACAGTTAATGATTTTGCGGGGGTAGGAGGGTACTGAGCAGAAGGTTCAATCGTGTCCCACAGATGCTCGATCGGCGAAAATTTGGGGAACGTGTTTGCCATGGAAGCATCTGCAGAATGTGTATAGCATTTAGGCTGATCCAAGCGATATGTAGTCTGCAGGTATGTTGTTAAAAAACGACGTTTGGAATGCCCTGCAGATACGTAAGTGCCACGGAACGCAGCACCTGATCAACATATGGGCGTGTGTTCAATGTGCCAGTAATGCATACCGGCGGTAAGCGGACGTCGGCGCTGATAGCGCCCCATACCATAATTCCACGATGCTTGGCCGTGTGGATCTCCACAAGGGCGGAGGCATTCGTCCGTTAGCTACGTCGCTTCCAGACTCTCAAACGGCAATCATCCGTAATGAGACAGAATCTTTGATTCCACACTAAACACCACACTTTCGGCACCCATGCAGCTCTCGGCGAGGCCATGCCAAGCGTAGACGGCGATGACTCGTCTTAAAGGGTAGCCTTGGCAACGGACGGCTGGAAAGTAAACCAGACGCAGCCAATCGGCGCGACACCGTCCGCGTCGATATCGGAGCATCCAAGCTTCCTTGTACATTCCGCAAAATATAACCATGGTGGCGAGTGTGTCCGCTACGGCACGACGTGAGATGCGGCGATCGGGTAGCTCGGAAGTTCGTCTCCCTGTTTAGGACTCCTACGGTGTTGCACAGATCCTTCCTGGGACCACTGTCTCCAAATGCGACGGACGGTTGTGGTATCAAGTTACGTTTCTTCCGCCATACGTACCAAGACCCATTCTCCGGTTCGAAAGCCTACGATGACACCTCTCGTAAACTCATCCGTTTGACGAAATCGCGTACAACAGCATCTTAACGGCATTGGTACCTCTTGTTTGTTACCCAGATACGGTTAAAACAGAACCACTCACTACTAGCGGCCGGAAAGACATCTCGACTGATGGCCACACTGGCTGGTTCTCAGCTTATATCCCATGCACTGTTCGTGTGATTGGCCTGCAAATGCAACATTTGCATAACTTGTACGTGTACACCCACCCTGCAAATTTCTTGGTCTTCCCCTCAGGTTTTGGTGGTTTTGCATTTTTTCTGTTAGGCATATTATAAATATTTGGCCATTTTGAAACTCGAAGTTTTCACCGCGAATGAAAGCATAACAACGCAAATTTCGAAGACATCTGAGAAACGTTAAGTTGATCCCGACTGAAATCTCGACTGAAAAAAAGTCGTTTGTTGAACTATACTACTCATGTCCACAGACCTTTTAGGAACATTTTCTTCTGGAAATAATGCATGGTTTCTACGCCAGGGGGAGTAGATATACATCGTTTTTTTGTCAATATTTCAACTTCTAAGAGTACGATTTGAAAATTCCCTTCTTTGTTGGATAGTGTTTCCTATGCGAAATGTTCTTCATAAAAATTCAAAATTTTCAAGTAAATCATAGAATTTCCGCTAGGGAGTACATAGGTAAATTGCGTTTTCGGCGTTATTTCTGCTCCTAAAACTCCGATTTGAAAACTTCTTCTGGTATCGCATACAAGACCTGATGAAAAATATTTTTCACAAAATTTCTAATGCTTGGTAAAGAATGGTTTGGCCACCAGGGGGCATAAGGGTTAATTTCTGCTTCTGATGTTTAGTAGCAAAATCTGGGCTCCTGAAAACTCGACTTAATTTTGTTTTCTTGGGCCGATGTCGCTGATATGGATAAACATTTTGAGAATACTTTCTTCCTAAAATGATGCATGGTTTTCAGACTAGAGAACGTTAAGTCACATCTTATTTTTGTCGATATCTTTGTTTCAAGGAGTACGATTTCAAAAATTATTTCGGTGTTGGAGAGCGTTTCTTGTGCGAAATCTTTCTCATATAAATTCATGTTTTTCTTAACGCACAAGTCTGCAGCCAGAAGACGTAAGCTCACGATTCCGTTTACAGCAATATCCGAGGGATAAAAAACCCGATTGAAAAAAGTCTTTCTTCCGTCAGATACTACTGTTTTCTATACCGGTTCAATTGACTTTGAATAGCTTTGATAAATTTAATTTGCGTCAGAACGGATTCAAACGACGTGCTTATCACACCCGAAAATTCGTTGTCATCTTTCTTGTTTAATGTTGGAACTAAAATTTCATCACACGTTTCAGGCCAATTTACAACTTACGCGCCCATTCTTTATCTGATTTTTCAACGCCACTCAAGTGCTAACCAACGAGATTACGAATTAGAGGGACCTCAAGCCGTGCTCGAAATGAAAATATGGATTTTTCTTCTTCGATAACCTCTGCATGGGTCACCGCTACTTCCACCCCAATTGCAGCAAATTTTCTGTAAAATAAGCAACCGATCCTTTTCAATACGCATGGGGTGGGACTGAGACAAAATAAAATGTGTGAAAGCACTAAAACATAAAAAAACATAGAGGAAAAAAAAGGATGCAGCAGTCAAAATACAGATGGCGACACTGGTGTAAATGTTAGGTAAGAAGACAGACCACATGACGAAATACCCCACATGCCAAGTCAGGAGGCCTCGTGCATCCTGACAAAATACAGCACAGGTTCAATGTGCTGTTACTGTACAAACGTATAGTATATAATATGTGAACTGGAAAAGCATACGTTTTTATTCAATGAAGTTAATGGGACTTCCAAAAACTTGGTCACACTTTAATTGAGATGTGCTATTTTGCAACGGTGAGCACTTGGTGAAAGTACATGTATCACGTGGTGTTTCACCCTAGCAAAAAGATGTAATATTTTACAATAAATTGTTTTCCTAAAAGCACTCTTAATGGATTGTGTTACGTAGCCTCACTGATGTTATTTAAAAGCATGTTAGTTGAGTCAAATACATACATTTGTCGTTTCATGCAATAGCCCTAAACTTTGTGCCTAATGTATTTTAGTACTTTGTTTTTAATCTAAAATAATTATATCTGGTTTGAGATTATTCTGCATATGTTTCGAATTTTCCATGTGCATTAAATTCATTTTACGGCGAATTTCAAAAGTAATAAATTAAGCAGAAATTACACGCATCGCTTCATATGTGACAAACTGTGGCATATTGTGGCTCGTAGAGTAATTTTGTGCTTATATATTATTTATCTTGGGTAAAAACAATCAGTTCCCTGTTGAAAAATTCCAAGAGGTACAAAACGAGTGCCATGCAACATTTAAATTAACTGTTCAATGAAGTTATCTTCACTTCACATAGGTTAAACAAATTATCAGGAGTTTCAATGAAATATGAAACGACCCAGGTTTTTGCGACAGAACTTTGTACTCTCTGAAGTAATGTTTGCTTCATATATGTTAAATAAAATATCAGAAGTTCCAATTAAATATGAATGATTAACAGCAGATGTAGTTGTAGCTTTTTACACTATGCTCTGCGGTCTCAGACATCTGCGAATGAAAATTCGCTTAAATGGCTATCGGATTGACCCTATTATTAAAGCAAAATGACCTATAAAGAACAATATTTAAAATTTTTAATTTTAATATATTACTAAAAAATTCAGTTGCCCTGATATTCCATTACATTATGTGTTAAATTATTGTAACTTCTATTTCGTATTTTATTTTATTACATGTTACCATGTGGCATAAAAATAATATCTCAGGTTTTAAAAAGTTTTTCATGTGTGAAAATATGAAAGAGAAAGCCGTTTGTTATTTTTTCACATTTTCGTAAACACTGCTGTACTTTTCCATAACTTATCCCACGATAAAATAGAAATACATGCCTTTTTACTCCTTGATGCTGAAACACAACCAATTCTGTACATAGCTATTCATGCAGGCAAGTAAAATACTGTACTTCTAATAAAAAAAAGATTACTACGGGAGCAAATTCGAAAGCTATCTTGTCGTAGAATTACAGAAAACGGAATAAACTAAGGCAGATATTCAGGAATCAAATCACACTTTTCTTCACTTTTAGCATTTCTCTCCTTCCCTGCCTTTCCCTGGGGCATATTGTTAAATATTGTAATAAGTTCATTGTTCTCCATTGATGTATTCCTTTTTCTTTCCTATTTTTTGTTGTTACTGTTTAAGCTCAACAGTTTTTTTCCTCTTTTCCCTTTCGCAAACGCAGTTAAACTTTGAACATTTAACAGATCAGTAATGCAATGACAACATTTGCTACTGAAGTGGACAGAAAAAGCAGGGGTTAACTCGTTAAAATCAAATTGCTCAACACCACGTAACTTCCATTATTAATGTTTTAAAATTGTTAGCTGTTCTTACCTAGTGCTCACTGATTCACTGAATATCAGGGAAATGATCTGTATTTTTAACAGCAGTACATCATTAGAATGAAAACATTTGGAGCGCACTTCAAAATAAAAATTCATGCACCGTATAGACAGTAACAAATCTAATAGCGCTAGTCAGAATGGTGTTCTTATGAAGCTAAACCGAAAAGACGTAGAATGAAGTGCAGTGCAGAAGCATTCCTTATTGCGAGCAATTGTACCCAGCTAGTCAAGTGTTTTTACATATCTTGGGGATTGATATTCATGCTTCGCTGGAAACCTCCGAATAACATCAGTGTAAGACCATGCAATTCATGATAAAGGATTTTACCACATTTCTTTTCATTTTCAGGCACAATGCCGCTGTTGTTTTTTGGATACTAGAGGCTGCGCCTCTAGGCTCGCTACGCTCGTTTCCAGAGTAGCGCTCGAGCCCTGCAGTACGTTCTCCAAGTATATCACATGACATAGAAACTGGGAAATTCATATAAATTTCTATTTTTATTGCATGTTATGCAAATAAGGCTTCTTATTCCGAAGTTTCAGAGTTTTTTTACTGTCGTTAATTTTTGTCGTTTGAACTTAAAGCACTTACAAAATTTACCACTAAGGAAAACAAAAGCGGTCCAAAAAGCATTTCCGTAAACCGTTATGATAAACCGTTAAGGTGCACATCAAGTAATTTTGCTTCCTATACTTCCAATGGAAAAACTTTTGTACACATTTCCTTCACAATCAGTGTGTTCCCAAGGATAAAAATTTGAACATCGATTATAATAACTTCATATTATAACTTATAATACTTAATATTTTCTAATAATATTAAAAATCAATAAATGCTCCTTTGGTGGTGTTGGAACCGACAAAAAAGATGGAGCGACGTGTACGTTTATGACGTCAGTAGACAAACAAAAGTTGGATTGCAAAATTATGGTTATGTTTTAGAAAATATTAAGTATTCCAAGTTATAAAGTGAAGCTATTTTAATCGATGTTAAAATTTTCATCCTTGGGAACGCAGTAATTGTGAATAAAATGTGGACAGAAAGTTTTCCATTGGAAGTATAGGAAGAAAACTTACTTAACGTCCACCTTAAACAACTGAGATAGCTTTACCAACAAAACATATGCATGACAATTTTTCTGCGTTACCATGGATGCAGGTCACGGGACCACAAGCTGTTCGTTTCTTTCCTTTGCGTCTTTAAAAAATGCTTAAAAATCAGAAAATGACTTTTTCTTAAATTTATTTTTTGCGCAAAAGGTGTGATAGTTGTAAATTTATGCTGTAAAAATTGCAATGTGTTATTATTTATAGTTTGCCATATATCCTTTTTTTAATGGATCCCATCACGAAATAGAGAATTCTGTGAAATTTAGAAAATTAATTTCTCGTGAAATATATCGAAATTCGAAAAAATGGCAACGAAGTGCAAAAATTCGGTCTTAGCACTACATGCCTACAAAGTTTCGTGGTTCTGTTGCTGTTATTGTGTCCGGAACGCCACCTGATAGAACTTTTTTGCTTACCTTAAGTTTGAAATACAATAGCTCCTGAAGTATCGCCAGAATCGAGAAACGGTTTATTTCACCGTATTCTTCAAACAATTCTCTACAAACGATATAAATTTCATATTTTTGTGTTCGTTACGTTTTGCGCTGCGAGCTAGGAAAGCAAGATTGTCGCGAAATTTCTAAAACGGCGGCAGTTACTTTTTCTTAGAACAGAGAGATTGTTTGGGTGATTGAGAATGTGGGCTTCGAAGCACGATTCTGAAATGCTAAACTCTCAAAGAAATCTCTCGAGTGAAACTGTAATGCAATAATTTTTTATTCCAATACGATAAATTCTAAAATGTTTTACGGCGTTTAAACGTCATTATTTTATTCAAACTTCGAAATGCTAAGCATTAGGTTATAAAATTTCAAAATTTAGTTTTAATTGAACCTGTCGAGATGGATTTAACAGACGTAAGCTTTAGAAATCTTTCTTCATTTATGGTGAATTCAAGGACTCCGTTGCATCTAAACATGTCTCCCTGTGAAACATATTAAAAGCAGAAAAATCATGTGTTATCGCAGACGTAATTCCTCTCATTCAGACGCATGAAGAAGTTATGTACAAGATGTATTGAGTAAAATAGCGGCTAAAACGAAATAATGCTTGAGAAGAAAAATATCTCATTTTGTCAACCGCATTCTACACCGTTCTCATGATTTACAAAACGTTTCGGAAAAATATTAGAGAGTACCTTTTTTAATGATATCCAATAAAAAACAACCTTTATTTTTTTTTCCATTTGGTATTTGAAAAATTAAAGTTGAATGTTAGTTACTTTTTTTCATTGTTTACAAAAACCAGAGCAACAGATGGGAAGAATTATTACTGAAATGCCTTTCGCAAGGGAGTTACATGTTTCGTGATTTATGCACGAAAAGTATAATTCCCGAAACGTGTAACTCCTGCTCTAATATTACATCGTTGCAAGTATGCATGTAGAAAATTTATATCCTGTGCACATGCCATCAATTTCCATTTTCGCTACTCAGCCTCTAAAAGAATAGGCGAAACGCTTAGCCAATAGGTTCAAGCACTGGATGCCTATAAGCAGAAAATATGTGCGCTTTGAAGTAAATGTAGCTTGGAATGTTATGGGAAGAGAGTCATTTCAAGTGTAACTTCTGAGAACAGAATTCGTATATCACATATATCTACATACTACACGCAAAAATAGCAATAAGACGATTGGTACGAATTGTGCTCTAGAAAAATGCTCATGCTTTACTTTTCTTTTATTTAATAGTATATGATAATACATTAGCTATATCAAACATCTATTACAAAAATGCTCATAACGTTAACTATCTTCCTTATCTTCTCCTTATCAATAACGCTACGTTATATCTCAATTAAAATACAAAGATTGTAGAGCGTGAAAGCTTAGTGAAGTTTCAGATTGTGCCCGATTCCCCTGGTATTTTTTCTTATGACAGAGAACGCCAATTAATGGAATGCTACGGAGTTCTAACTCCTGGCCAATGAAGAAGGCTTATGGTAATTATGACATGACATTCTCCTTTTCCGGCATACGAACTGCATGGCCAGACAGAATGTGAGATGATTTTCCAAGATTTGTTTGGAAGAGAACAGCGGTATCGCACAATGCTAATTTCGTATTGCTGAAAAAACTTGCACCTAAATTCACAATGACATGACGAATTACACAAGCGCTAGAATTTATTCATAACAGTGCCCTTTCTCCACCTCGACCGGAAGACACAGCGGCGGACATAACTGATAGAAAGTCAGAAAGTTATCAGAAGAGTAAGAAAAGGTATTTCCCCCATTCATGCTAAAAATGCAATCCCTACACTGCTGCGGATGTTGTGCTCACTTTAGAAATAATGTTTTTCTTCAGGTAAATATTCATGCTAATAATTTGCACTTTTGTATCATGCCTGCAACCAGAGCGCATGGGTAGTCCGCAAGAAGCATATCAGAACGGATATTTTAACTATTGACAACCCTGCCGCTATTCTGCAATCATCAATGTTTCCCACAAGGAATGGATATTCCTTTTCATGTGCGTAGAAAGTCAGGAAATATGATTAATCCTACTACCCCAATACAGAAACTATAGCTCAGCCCTGCTACCGAATGCATTCTATATTTAGGAACATG
The DNA here is from genome assembly GCA_039090855.1 of Macrothele yani. Lineage (NCBI taxonomy): Eukaryota > Metazoa > Arthropoda > Arachnida > Araneae > Macrothelidae > Macrothele > Macrothele yani. Next base: position 181,261,999 of record CM077034.1, on the reverse strand, counting down.
GAATGAATCTTACTGCAAGTGAATTTTCAGCTTCTGGATACTTTAGTCATTCCGTCTCCGTAGTGCCTTTAGTGAGAAGCTAAGAGTTTATAGATCATTCTGACTTATTTATGTTAAATTCAAATAATTATAATCTACGGCCTCTCTGAAGCTCATACGCGTGATCTTATGCAATTTATATTGCTATGCTATGACACGGCGAACAATTACGCAAACTCTATTTGCAGCAGATATGTGATTAACTTTATTTTGAAATCATATATTACTTATTGCTCCCCGATAACAAATTCTCATTCTGAATTTATTTGACATTTTTTAAAATTTACCAGTATTTTTACGGAATAAAATTATTATACTATATATAGCAGTAGATATTAGTTGAATTTCCGAAGGTGGCTGTGGCTTCTCAGACAAATCATGCAATCAGAAAGTATATGATGTCAGGCCGTGCAACAGTTGTTGAAGAGTGGTTTATCTTCTTATAAATCCCGAACGCATGATTTGCCTGAAGAGCCAGAGCAACCTTTTGAAAAAATTCAGTTGCTGTGGAATAAAACCGTAATGCATTTCGGCAGAAATTTTTGTGTGTGACACTGTTATTATAACAACTAACCAAATTTAGTCACCTGAATACAAAGGTATAGTATTCAGTACATTGGGTATACATGTAAAAGTCCCAGACGAACAATATATATATATATATGCTGTAATAATACGGATGATAGAGAGAAAACCAGATAAGACTTGCACAATTCTCTTCAATCTAATATGCAGCAAAACGTTCCTATCTATTTAACTTTGATAATGTTATGTAAAGCAATTAAGGTCGCAAATTCTCATAGTGAAGAACAATATAATTCTAAAAATGCAAAGTCAGTTACTCCATGTTTTTATTCCGAGCAATTTAGAAAATATATAATCCAATAAACGTATCGTTGTATATATGGCCACTCATTCTCCAAGATCTTAAAATAAGAAATATGGGATCTCCACAATGTTATATCTGTTCTCAGCTCCAATATGTCTTTGTACTCCTATGTGGGATGACGTAAAGAAATTAGCCTCCTACTAAACCTCAAAGTCTACCGCCATTCGCGAAACTTTAGAGATCATCACCAACAGTAAATCATGCAATGACAACCTCTCGCAGGAGTTGCCACGAGTTTGGAACCAGTTCTTCAAATAATGAATGCATTTCGCTTTCTTCTATTATTCCGCGTGTTAACGAGCATGACGCCTCGAGTCTTTGGATTTTTTTGATTGGAGGTTTAACGACCACCGTGAGCAACTCAATGGGCTATAAGCAGTCGCCTGTCCCTAATTTAGGGTAACTGGTTCCAGGGAAGGGAGAGAGCCAGTGCCGTAAGACAAATACAACATCCATGCCTGACCGTGATTCGAACCCGAACCCCTTACGGACGAATGATCAGAGGCCAGCGCCTTAGACCACTGCGCCACCGGGGCGGCGAGTCTTTGGATGAATAATTACTTAGCGTCTGCTCGTTTATGTCAAGTCAAGTCACCGCGTTCAAATTGTTGAAACGTTCTATTATTCAGTTTGCAGTTTGTTGTCTACCTGCCTTGAGAAAGCCATCTGGTTGATGTGCGAAAGCTTGGTAACCTCGATTTGTATTCTACACCAAGAAATTCAGATTAATAATATAGTTATACTATTTTAAGTGTGGTTGGTGTGCAGTTTCTTGTTATTATTTAGTTTTGCACACTCCGAGCAATGTGGAAGTCATTCAAACTATTCCGACAGCTGAGGCTCAAACTGGAGAGAGAACGTTCGCACCTCGACTTTCTATTCGCTTGCAAAATGTTCGGGTTGATCCCAAAGTTCCTTAATTTTAAGACTTTGGTAATAAGAACTTGGTTCGAGAAGAAAAAGGACAAATTTCTTCGTCAGACTCTATCGAGGATAGTAAACCTGAAAAGAAAAGATGTTATGTCGTTGGAAGCCTAGTGCTATACTTCATATATGAAACTGCATATTCGTTGCGAATCGATCACTTTCAACAACCTAACGCGCCGAGTGGACATGTTGGTCGAAAGACTACAATCATCCTTATCCTCCAAAAATAACAAGAAGCTAAATTTCTTGAAATCATCCCAGAATCCAAATCCAAAAGAATTTGCCATTCCATTCGTCAATATTTCTAAGCGGACGATTACCGTAGAGGAAACTAAAGTTTTGGAACTTAGGCCTAAGTTCTGCTTCAGAAAGAAACCAAATCCTAAAGGAGTAATTTCTCAGTTTGAAAGCGTAATATCGCGAGTTCCGGAAGACGCCAAAAACGAAATACGTCTACTCTGTTGCTCAAGGTTACCATCGTGGTACAATTCGAAACACAGATCTCCTAAATTTAGAATTCCGAGACCGATTTCAAATCTCAGAAATGACCACTCCATTATATTAACTCTAACGGACAAGTCCGGCCAGATTGCTGTCATGGATGCTGTAGATTACAATCAGAAACTCGAAGATTTTATCTCCACTTCTGGAACTACAGAACTGCGGAAGAACCCTCTGAATTGTTGTATTGCACAGGTACAAAGAGCTGCCAGATTGACCGCTATTTCGGACGATATCAAGAAAGCCGCCAAATTACCACCAGGACCACAAATCCCGAAGTTCTTCGGTAGTCTTAAGCACCACAAGCCTGGTAATCCATTGAGACCCATTGTATCAAGGAGACCCGCGCCAACGTACCATTTAGAGAAAGCACTTTCAAACTTTTTGGCTAATTATCTTCCTGAATCGCACGTTATAATAACTTCGACTCTGGATTTTATCACGAAAATCAAGCAAATCTCTGTCGAACAAAGCGACATCATCGGCAGTTTCGATGTGGTTTCTCTTTACCCTTCGGTCCCCGTGCCGGAAGCCATCGGAACATTAAAAGATGCCGTTACTAATTCATCACTTCATTCTCAGGGGTTTTGCCTCAACATCTTTAAGTTATGGACTTAGTCACAAGTTCCAGCTGCTTCAGTTTCCAAGGAAAATTTTACAAACAGATTAATGGCGTACCGATGAGATCCTCTCTTTCGGCCATTCTTGCGGAAGCAATACTTCGGTCAATCGAACAATATATTTTCTCCAACATCATCCCAAGGCCTACTACCTGGCTCAGATATGCGGACGACGTATTCTTCATATGGCCACACGGAAAGCAAACTCTGCCGCTTTTCCTAAATAAAATGAACGATATTCACTCCACGATCAATTTCACTATGGAGCTCGAACACAATGGGCCTTGCCTTATGTGGATGTATTACTGAGCAAGATGCCTGAAAATCGCCTTTATATCCATGTCTACTATAAACCCACATCCGTCCCCAATGTGATGCTCCGCAGCTCATACTGCCCTGCTAGTTACAAGACAGCTTTCTTCCGTTCCCGAATAAGAAGAGCCTTTGCAGTATTTTCCGATGCTCCTTCTAGACAACGTGAATTAAAAAACGTTACCGAATCGGCCACTGAGGCAGGATGCACCCCGGACCTGGTACATTGCTATGTTGAGAAAGTCAGAACCAGTCATACTAATCTTTCTACGCCGCAACTACGCTACCTGGGCTCAATTCCATACATACCAAATGTTTCTTATCAGCTTAAGAACGTGCTCAAGAAAATGAACCTAGTTGTTGGCATCAGATCTCTGACATCTTTTAATGCCATGCTTCAGGGAAACTCTGACAAGTTACCACTTTCTAATGAGGCAGGTGTTTATGACATTCCTTTACAATATCCGGACGGCTCCAAGCGATACTACATTGGCATGACAAAGCGTTCGTTTGGAACTATAATCAACGAGAATAAAAGGGACATAAAGAACTGTAAAGTAACAACATCCCTATCCAGAGAGGTCCAGCTCAAGTCCGCTACTCCTATGTGGGATGACGTAAAGAAATTAGCCTCCTACTCCACCCCCAAATCTACCGCCATTCGCGAAACTTTAGAGATCATCACCAACAGTAAATCATGCAATTACAACCTCTCGCAGGAGTTGCCACGAGTTTGGAACCCGTTCTTCAAATAATAAATGCATTTAGTTTTCTTCTATGATTCCGCGTGTTAAAGAGCATGACGCCTCGAGTCTTTGGATGAATAATTACTTAGCGTCTGCTCGTTTATGTCAAGTCAAGTCACTGCGTTCAAATTGTTGAAACGTTCTATTATTCCGTTTGCAGTTTGCTGTCTACCTTCCCTGAGAAAGCCATCTGGTTGATGTGCGAAAGCCTGGAAACCTTGATTTGTATTCTACACCAAGAAATTCGGATTAATAATATAGTTATACTATTTTAAATAAAGCGCGAGCTGGTGAAATAAATCCTCTATCTACCCACAAGGTGTCATTTTACAATATTTCTTATGTCTTTTAACACATAACGTATCCTTTAGATATGAACTAATGACGAGCGGTTCTGCTGTTCATATTATTTGAATATTTAGCTTTCATACCTTAGGGAGCTTCCGAATAACTAACACAATAGTCCGATTTTGCGTCGGATTTACTCTATTTCCGAAATCGTTTCTGAAGATCATGTCATTAGCAATGCATCCCTTTGGGTCCGAAACGCAGGAGGATAATTCAATTATTATTTATGAACGCATACTTAAAATCCCGACGGTTTTTTTTTCCAACAAATATTTTCCGTTATGGCAAATATGTTGCGCTGATATTCTTCTTCAACACATGGACAAAAAACTTTGGATCGTGGAGCAAGTGCATTTTTCGAAAACTCTCAGACGACAGATTGGAAAATGTGTTGTGAAACGCTGACTGCGAGCACTATAAAAAATGTGGTCCACTATTTTTAGAGAAGTACTCAAGTTTCACCGGAATGTTGTAAATCTGATTAAATTACTGTTTGGTTTCTGCATTTTTTGTACATCAAAATTTCCTAGTAGTCGAATATTTGGTCAGTTTTGTGATCGTCCTGGTGTTCAAAATTGAAATCCAAATTGAACAAATACACATCAACAGAAGAACACTGACTTCTTAATTATGAAGAGATGAATCGTTAAAAAATATATATTTTTAAATGTTAAACAATTATAGAGGTAAAAGAGATAGTTTTATTATTCTATTGATCTTACCCATGTGCTTAGCAGAGTTTCTAAGCAATGAATCATACTTTTTTCGCAATTTACTGGGTGGAAATCGATCGAAACAAACCATTTAAGAGGTCGTTGTCACATTAACTGGGTTCCCAGACAATTACACCTGGTGTGCGAACCATGTGCCATTCTACAGTAAAGGCAGAATTTCTGCGCTGCACGGCTCATTTCCAGACACGTAGCGCTGGTTATCGGCTCCAAGTGCAAACCGTGACTCTTCGCTGAAGTCAACACAAAGCCACTGGACACTATACCGCTTTGATCGGGGCCAACAGCAGTGCAACCAGTGCCATGCTCCCTTGGTACTGGTAGGCGGCGGAGTGGCCTCGTCGTATGTAGTCCTCATGCGAAAGTCGTCTGCCAGTAGTCTGGAATGCCACTTCCGTACCTGTGCATGACACAACATGGGCACGGATGGTTCAGAGCGAAGAATTCAGTTCTGTTCATACAGCTCCCACAATAGCTCGATCCTCGCGTTCTGTCGTTTGCCTCGGCAACCCACTGTCCGCTTGCCTCGGGTTGTGGCCTCCTCGACAAATTGCTGGCAACAATGGCCGATTACAGCGTCGCTCTGGCCCAAAGGCTTGGTGATAATGCGGTTTTTCCAGCGGTCTTTTTGCATTTCAATAAACGTCCTTTCTCTCACGCGCTCAACCTTTCGTTGTCTGCACGAATCCGACTTCCAGTAATCCTCACAGTCCATGGAAGATAATAAAAACACAATGGTTTTTCCCAATTGTCCCTGAGTGCGAGCTATGCTTTTGATATACCCTGCTAGGTGCGCAGTTCCCATGCTATGTTGCGGGCCACTATTCAGTCACTGGTTATTATTTAGTAATTCATTTGCGTATTGTGCCGAGTGGTCCTTACACGCACAGTTGCATCAGGATAAAAAGACTTTCTCTTGGTGCTTTTTTTATTTTTTGCTTTTGTTTTCACCTTTTGTGGCAAAGATTGTATAAGAAGTTCAAGAAATAGTTGCTGTAGACATTGAAAATAAAAAAATTCATAGCTTCAAACTACTTCAGACGTAAGACACAAAATGTTTAAATAGATGTAAAATATGTTGACATTACGGTGCGCGAATGTCGATAAATATTATGCAGTAAAGTTGTTAAAATACTAAGCGCATTCTGTGATGAAAGTCCATATTAACATCAATAGATTATTATCAAACTATTGCGACAGATCCATATGTACTCTTTGATAATCCAAACCACTTCAATTATACCTACGAACTGATTGATATCCTTACCTCACCAATATCCCCATGAATTTAATGACATGCAAATGTCTTCCTGAGATTCCAAGAGCTGCATGATAGCTACACATCAACGATACATCTCCATGAACCAAATTACATTAAAAGTAATTTGAATGATTCATCCGGACTGTTTCTGCGAACATTTTGATAGAAAAAGCATCAGCATCCGTTGAGATGCCACCTAACTGTTTAACGAATATTTATATTATTTTAAGTTTTGACAGACTAAATCTATACATAATAATTTTTAAGAGAAAATCGATTATTAATTTAAAGGTTTATAGTTTTTAACACGAGGGTATTTAGTAAAACCATTGAATTGATAAAACAAATTATTGGGGGGCGAACACTCCCTGATTTCTCTTGAAGATGAAGACCTCTTTCTTGGATTGATGATACGTTTCAGTCGTTCACATCTTCCCCACTGAATGTGAAGTTACCAGAAGCGGCAACAATTATTGCCATACGTGCTGTCCAAATGTACAGAAAAATTAATTACGTTTAGAATATTCACCATTCTGTAGACTTGGTGCATCACGTTGGACCTGCCAGTCCTGCCAAAAGTAGCTTTTCTTCGGTTTTGGGCATTCCTTTATTTTTTAATGACACAAAAGTTCACCTAAGTAGTTTCCTAATAGAAATGAAAGTGTTCGTTATATTTCGGGATTTTTTTACCATACTGTTAATTCTGGTCCGGGTAAAAGAGAAACTACAGAAATCTGTTTCCGCCGCTCAGTGGGTAAGATATGTTTAACTATGAACGCTCGTATATAATTCCATTAATTTTTTTAAATACAAAATGAAAAAATTTAAATCATGAAGAAATGGTAGAAGAAACTATGGAAAAAAGTAATACTTGCTCCGCTTCCGTGATTATTTGCTCGGATACAACAGCAATTCCACAAAGATAAGTTATATATTTATTTAGAATAGACCCGTACAAAATAATTAAAGGTTTTATAATTTGTTACTTTTGGATGTTGTGGGAAGTGCAGGTAGAGATATACACAGTGTAATAATAAGGCTCCCAAGAAGATAAAAAAGTTCAGATAAATAAATTGCGATGGAAGCTTACGATGGATTAGTTTTTTATTTTGTGGGAGTTCTAATCAAAATGCAGCAAAATTGAAAAAAAAACTATATACAGCACAACTCTGTCAGAGATTTCCCCTAAAATCAGTAGATCACATATAAAAAGTCAGTAGTAACCATTAAATAACGTCTTCTCGCAGGACAAATACACTACCTGACAAATTTAATGTTGCATTGGATATACTTTCCTAGCTAAGGAACACAGAAAACTACTGATATTTCAAATAATATTATTACTGCACACATTACAATTTAATAAAATAGGTAGAAGGTTTGCATATTAACTGAAACATTACGTATTACACAATTACTGCTGAACAATATATTGGACTACTGTGTGATATATAAAAATACCAGTACTATTTTTTCAATTCACTTTCCAAGCTCTTAGAAATGGTGAACAAATCGTTTCAATCGGCTTAAAATATAGTTTAACAGCATGTAAGTAGCAAAGCAGGAAAAACACATGCATTAAATTTTGCTGAAGAGCTGGTTTCGGAGACAGTCGGCAATTCAATTTAAACGTTATAATCTGATAATGCAGATGAAATTCATTTAATGAAAATACTTCACGACACTTGTGTGGAGGTGCATTGTCCTTTTGGAACAGCCGCAACCCAACAGCATGGATGCAGGACATGGACGAGTGTACCTCGTCAGAAAGTATGTGCACATAGCGTTGGCCGGTCACAGACATTTGTTGACGTACCAGGGGTCCCAGTGAAGTCCAGCTAAACACACCCCATACCAATACGCCCCCCGCCACCAGCCGGTACAGTTCCCAGTTGACAGGCGAGATCCATGGCTTCACGGGGTTTGCGCCACACCAATCCTTCCACCTGCCCGATACATATGGAGATGCGATTCGTCAGACCAGGCTACTTGTTTCCAGTCATTAAGTGTCCAGTGGTGGTGTTCCCGTGCCCAAGTGAAGCGCATAGCTCTGTGTCATGCACACATCAAGGAGACTCGAGTTGGGCGTCGGCTACCAAAGCCCATATCGTGCAGGGTATGTTGCACAGTCCGGACGCTGATGCTTGTTGAGGCTCCAGCATTGAATTCCGATGATACCTGCGAGAGTGTTGCACGCCTATCGCGTAAAAAGATTCTTGACAGAGACGATGGTTACGCTCACCCATTGTCTTATTACGGCCACTCTGGTATCGTAGGTTGGAGGTTTTGCCGGAATTCTTGTAGTCAGGGAACACCCTTGCAATAGTCGTCCGTGAAAATCCGAACTTCCTTTCTACCTTCGAAATACTGTGCCCCATCTCACGTACGCCAACTATGACACCGCGTTGAAAATCACTAAAATCATTCTTACTTGTCATTCTCATGCCGAAAAAAGCTCTGGCTCTAAGCTGTGGCAAGGATGTCTATCGCATAATATACGCACTGGCAGAGGCAACCGTGTACGCGTATAGGTGACGTTGTGTTTAATTTGCATAAGCTCGTCTGTACCAGTTTTTCTGTCACTTCAGTGTATATAAAACCCTTCAAAATGACTCCACAAATTAAATCTTGGCCCTCAGTCTCCGGCAGCTGGAATGTACCTGGCCAAGGCAGCGGCCAGCGCGACATGAAGGCAGAGGGTGCGAAAAGTCACCGGAGGACCGAACTAGGCTGCCATCTGATGCTGACCTAAGAGTGGAAGACATTATGATCAGAGTTAAATCCTTGAAATGGCAATGGGCTGGATATACTGCCAGAAGGACAGACCATCGATGGATAGCCGAAATTTTTGATTGGATTCCAAGGAACAGGAAAAGACCCAGAGGAAGACCACATGGGAGAAAGGTGGATGAAATTCGAAAGTATGCGGGATTGACATGGAAGAGACTGGCACAAGACAGACCGTTGTGGAGCAAAATTGGGGTGACCTTCGTCCGGCAGTGGATTGATAATGGTTGACAATGATGAAATGTATATATAAATTTTTTAACAGATGTCGTACTTTTTCTTGTGTTTTCCAAAAAATTAGACTTGTAATGAGGTCCTCTTCATTGCAGTAGGAGTTCAACTAAAATATAGCTGGAATTTCGAAATGCTACGGCGTGCAGTACGAAATTGGGTATACTTGCAGTTGAGCTAGTACTGGACGACAAAGTTAATGTTCGCCACTGTCTTTTGTTAATGTTTGATTCAAGGAAAACCTCTGCAGAAAGTGGATATGGGATTTTTTTATATACGAGCAGAAAGCTGTATGTATAAAAAAAGTGCCGTGAACGGGTACGTGAAGTTCAAAAATGGTGATTTTAGCATGGAGGTCAAATAGCGTAGCTTAGAGTAAAAAGAAATGCTCATTGCAGATTTCCTCAAACTGGCAAAGTCTTCCGAAGGAAGTTATTGCCCAGTCAAATGCACAACTTGAATATATTAAGCGAGTCTGTCGACTGTTACTGTGAAAGTGGGTCCCATACACGAATAAATCCTGGATACTGATCAAAAAGTGACTGATTGTAAAATGATTCGCATCCGATTAATTTTAAAATTTCCCATTATAAAAACCTCCTGCTGCCACTTTTCATTCAATATTGAAGTATTTGCATTTTAAATACTGGATTAACCATTAGAAACACCATCTACTCTACGCTGCTGTAAATGGCAAATATATGTGTGGCAAATATATGCTGTGTGGCAAATATATTAAATCACAACGTCTACAAGTTTCATCGATTTAAAATGTTTCCTAGAGAAAGCTGTAGTTTCACTTATAATAATATGGCAAAGCACAAGTTAGGCATTATTTCCTTGGGTTTTCTTTCTTTCCTTCTTTCGTTAAAAGAAACCACTGATTTGAAGGTCTCAACCAATTATATTATTTAATATATTGACACGTATCTATTAGATAACGATTTAAGAACAACAACGGCAATAGACACTTATACGAAAGCAGTTTTCTTACGTTAGAAAAAATGTGGAACGTAAATCACCCCTGACAAAGATCAAGAAATGTTTTGTAGAATTTCAAATAACGTGCGATAAATTTGTTACAGCTTAATAATGTAAGATGGAACACAAAAATTTAAATTTTTTCACTTGTCGTTTTTTCAGTAATGTATATTTTGCTTCCTTTAGTCATATAAAAATCTGAAAGAAAAAAATATATCTATTTTTGAAACACCAGTATTATCAGGTAATCAAAAACACGTTCGATCCAAAATTTATAGTACTTTATCCGAAATAATTTTTATAATAAAAATTAATACGAAAATTTGTTGATAATGTCCAAGAGGGTGTTCTTTTTAGCAGAAGGACTTAAAAGTCTTATACTAGTAAGATACCACAGGAAAGCATGAATCGCTCGCTTCCAGAGAATATGGATACGTGGACTTCTGAGATCCTCGCCAAATTCACGAGGTACCTTGATAGAAGACAAAGAAGCTGAACTTTCAGGAAGTAAACATTCTGGGCACTTTAAAGCGGACGCCAGAAAAGTATAATTCGTCATTTTTTTTTTGATTAAATTAAAAGAAAAGGGAATCATTTACATGTTTTCCTATTCTGGAAAATCACCAGAATATATTTATCACAGGGATTCGTCCTGTACCTATTAAGTGCGAATAGTGTTAAACATATCCCCATTCGTCAGGGCTCCTCTGTTATATTTCATTAATTTTGCTTTTAGCTAAACCGTTCTTGTTTAAATAAAACGTTGCATTTGAGAAAGTCTAAAAATAAGTTATTTAACGGCGGCAATGAGATATTTTAGTAATATTTTAAATAACGTGTGGAGCAATACGATTCAGCATGTTTAGTGACGTCGTCTTTGTCCAGTAATATATGTTGCATTTTGTTTGGGATATATGGTTTGAAATACACTGACGGAAAAAAATCCCGACACCACGAAAAAATAGTTCTAGAGGAATGATATGGCGGCAATACATTTGTATAGGTAACATATTTAATCGATTAAGGTTTCAAGATCACAGCTTATTGTAAGCGCGAGAAGAGCCATTTTAAATGTGAAATTCTGGTACATTAATAACCGGTGTAACCGCCAGAATGTTGAATGCAAGCACGCAAACGTTCATGCATTGTGTCGTACACGTGCTGGATGTCAGTTTGTGGGATGGAGTTCCATGCCTGTTGCACTTGGTCGGTCAATACATGGACGGTTAATGCTGGTTGGGGGTGATGCTGGAGTTGTCGTCCAAAGATGTCCCATACGTGCTCGATTGATGAAAGATCTGGTGATCTAGCAGGCCACGGCAATATGTCGACACTCCGTAGAGCATGTTGGGTTACAACAGCGGTATGCGGGCGAGCGTTATCCTTTTGGAAAACACCCCTGGAATGCTGTTTATGAATGGCAGCACAACAGGTTGAATAACCAGACCGACGTACAACTGTACCGCATGGGTGCGTGGGATAACCACGAGAGTGCTCCTGCTGTCATTGGAAATTGCTATCCAGACCATAACTCCATTGGTAGATCCAGTGTGTCTCGGCCGCAGACAGGTTGGTTGCTGGCGCTCACCTGGCGTCCTTCTAACCAACACACGGCCATCACTGGCACCCAGGCAGAACCGTCTTTCATCAGAAAACACAACAGATCTCCACTCCGTCCTCCAATGAGCTCTAGCTTGACACCACTGACGTCGCAAACGGCAGTGGTTTGGAGTAAGTGGAATGCACGCTACAGGGCGTCTGGCTCGGAGCTGTCCTTCACGTGACCGATTTGTAACAGTTCGTTGTGTCACTGAGCTGGCAACTGCAGCTCGAATTGCTGCCACAGACGCGGTACGATGCGCCACGGCCATACGCTGTAGACGGTGGTCTTCCGTCTCAGTAGTGCCACATGGCCAGCCGGAACCCGGTCTTCTTGAGGCAGTACCTTCCCTTGACCACCGCTGCCAACAATCATGCACAGTGGCTACATTCCTGCCAAGTCGTTCTACAATATTGCGGAAAGAAAATTCACCTTCTCGTGGCCCTATTACACGACCTCAATCAAACTCCGTGAGCTGTTGATAATTGCTTCTTCGTCTTCTTAAAGGCATTATTGACTAACATCAAAACCCTACGTCGAATCTCAACGATAACTAACGCTCACGAATGTTACAGCGCTTATTTACTGCAAACTTGCTTTGCATGTCCCGAGGGGCGCTACTAGCGCCACACGTATGCGCCGAGCGCGAAATTTGCATAGACGCCATCTTAGAGATGTACTCTCGCCGCCTACCAACTGTCGTTTATCTAACACAACCCCTTCTTGGTGTTAGGATTTTTCTTTCCGTCAGTGTATTTGAGGATTAGAAATTTGTCTTCACAAAATATAACACGAAGAAAATTTACGTTTGCCCAAAATTAGTTCAGCATTCTAATTTTATTTATAGTTAGTGACATTTTAAATTTCTGGGTGCACAATTTTTTTGTAATTCATAAAAAGGATACAACGATAAGTAAAAAAATGAGGATAATCTTAAATTCAAGTTTTATTTTTTTCATAAAACTTGGTAATAAACATTTGTTCAGTATTATTCATATCTGTTTTTTGCTGTTTTGACTGAAACTGTAGCCGATATAATTTAAAATTTTCCCCGGAATGTTGAGTTACACCAAATGTTTGCCAAAATAGATAGGAATTAAGAAGATACAATGTGCCGATTAACGGTGTACTGAGTAGTTATGATTTTATTTCTGCTTTGGTTTGCATTCAATGCAAACAGTAATTTTAAAGAGAAGCAAACCTGACATTCCTATTCGTAATTGTAATATGAAATTAAAGAAATACTGAAAGTTAGGAACTAATGAAGTTATCGTTTTACTAAGAAAAGCATCTGACATGGAGTCCTATGTTTCCCATGAATGGGAGTTAGAAAAAAAAGATGAGGTACAAACCAAATTCAAACTAAAACCTTTACTACAACCCATTGTGCTAGTTTCTTCAAGTAAGGCACAAGGCAACCAAAAAGAAACAAAAATGCTTCTGTTTTTGTAGAATCACGGCTGTAAAGCCAGATTTCAACATAATCTAAGGTGAAAAATAATCCACAGCGCAGCCTGTATCATTATTGGGCTGAACATACGAAAATTTTCCTACCTCGTATATTGGGAAGAATAATACATTTAAAATTGTTTATTGTTATTTTGCTGCCCAGGTGGCGCAATGGTCTAAGCCATGGCCCCCGATCATTCGTCCAAAATTTATACGGGTTCGAATACCGGTGAGGTATGGTTGTTGTGTTTGTCTTACGGCACTGGCTGTTTCCCTTCCCTGGAGCCAGTGACCCTAAATTCGGGACGGTCCACTGTTTATAGCACATTGAGCTGCTCACGGTGGTCGTTAAACCTCCAATAAAAAAACTGTTTTTTGAAAATAACCGATAGATGTTTCTTCCTGTCTGAACAGCCGAACTCTAGAACCTGTACTTTCAATCATTTTCACAAGAACTTTTCTCCACTTCTTCCGAAAAGATTTATGAAGGATGTTTTTAGTTTTAATTACTGTTTTTTTAATAATTTTTGCCCTAAGATAACCTCAAAGGACATACGACAACAACAAACAAAGATCTTCGCTCTTTCCACGTTTATATGTGTAAACGTAACTTATAAACGTGGAAAGAGCGAAGATCTTTGTTTGATGTTATAAGTGTAACTTATAAACGTGGAAAGAGCGAAGATCTTTGTTTGATGTTATAAGTGTAACTTGTAAACGTGGAAAAAGCGAAGATCTTTGTTTGATGTTCCTGGTCCACGTTAAATGTCTGTATTAATTAGACATACGACAATCTATGTAATTTTGCTGTAGCGATAAATTTCCCTTTTTCCACCTTCCAGCATGGTTTCAGAAAAGTGTCCAACGTTTGATGATAATGTTCACTAGTGATTAAAACGGCATTTCCTTGATAACATCCAAAACTAAACTAGACGCGGCCTGTCGCCTATTTTTCCTGTTACGTGGAACATGAAAATACATCGGTTTATTCCAGGCTGCGAGAAGGAAATGTAAACGTCATGTCTTCATGGGTATGGCACTTGAAAAATAGACCAAAACAGTGGCTCTGCTAAACGCAACAAATGTAAATTCGCGAGAACTGTCGCATTTTTCAATATGAATATTTCATTTCACGAAGTATTGAGAAAACTATCGACACCCTAACTCGTCGTTTTAAAGTTGCATTAAAAAATAATGAAATTTCGCAACTCGTAAGCTTTCGATAAAAGTAAATGAAGGGTATATTGAGTGGAGCTGAGGTGCTGATTTTTCAAATTACTCCTAATAAGAACAAAAAAAATCCCTCCTCGTTATTTCTTATGTGTTAACGTGTTTATTCAATTCAATCTTTCTGAGAATACTGTTTACATATTCTATTGTATTTTTATCTCACAAAACTATTTTTTGCCAGCGTATCTCTGCTTCAAAAATTAATTAGAAAATATGCTCTTGTTGCTTTAGTGTTTCTTTTATGAATCCACTTGAGCAGCTAAGATACCATTAAAGATAAACAAAACTTGGGTCATATATTAAAAGCTCTTAGGCGAATGATTTCTTTTTTCACCCTGATGCACTAAGTAACAAAAAATATTTATTACGGTTTTCACCGTATCGTGCAAACTTTATTTGATTTCATTAACATAAAAATAACGTATCTTCCATTCCCAACAGGTAGGCGGAACGAAGATTCTCAGATCACGTTATTTCTTCCCTTTTTAATGAATTGTTGTGAGCTTTATTATAGAAACAGGACTGTAGTGTGAAAAAACATCATGCCGGGTTTAAAGCTATTTTCCTAAAGTTTTTCTCCCAGCTTTCTGAATTTATAATTTTTTTAATAATGTCTTAAATACAGGAGATATTGATAACTGCAAATCCAATCGATTTCCGTAGAGTCATTTTCTTGCTTTGTTTTTTAGACTATCGATTATCTTTAATTATCTCCATTTCCTTCATCTGGTCATTACGGAGTGTTTGTTAGCTGTTTCTCTTAAGGTACATTTCTAGGGCAATTCCTTTCTGTTTTAGAGCAGGTGAATTTCATTTGCTGAGTTTGTATGCGTGCATACACTTGGTTATCTTCTAGGTATGGTCTTCCCCCGTTTCTCTGGGAAATGTTGGGAATGCATGAGGAAAAGGAAAACAGTTGGTGACATCATGATGAATATATGTATAGGAAATGGGGAAGGTATACATGAGTATATGCAATGGAAATGGGCAAGGCGTACAAATAATATTAAGCAACACCGGAAATTTGTTATCCTACACTGTACATTAAAGTACAAACTACTGTCCAGGTGGATGGATGGAATTTGTAAGCAGACCGGTGTGACCTGCAAAAGAAGCTGAGATAGTGTTTCTAAAACTGTGGTATTTTCAAGGCTAGGTGAATTACGCTGTCCTGTGTCACATGTGAAAAATGTCTCTTTCTTAGATTTACCCATTGAGCCCATATGAAGCCGACTGGAAAATGTATCTGTATCTAAATTTTAAATGCCATGAGCTATCCATGAAAGAGTCTGCTAATTATTTTCCTTTCGTGCATGCATCAGGACACATTATTCGTCGCCGTCCTTACAGAAAGCAATGTGAAATTCAGAAATCATACAATCACTGATTGTCTAGAAACAAAAAACTTGCGAAGCTATTTGCGCTAATGATTTCGCTCTTTCAAGCTTTTTCGGGATTCCTTTAAACATTAAACCACGCCATACATCAGATCATATGTAGAGTATTTTAGGGAGGAAGTGTCTGACCTCAGGTCTTAAGCAACCCTTAGAAATAGGATTCTAGGGGATTTGGGCTAGAGTGCCCGACAGGAAAGTGACACGGAAGCGAAGTAGAGAGAGGGAGGAAGACGCCCTTATTTATTGCCGGGAGGCCAGCATCCGGGGTCCGACAGCTTAATCTGCCCATCCGAAGCACGGCGAGTATTTAGTGGTTCGAGCGTTCGTAGGTAACTGGGATCGAACCAGAGGTCTTCTTTGTGGGAGTCACGAACTTTGCGTGTTAGGCAACCCGCGGCCAAAACCACGGCCCACAATTGCGATTTTAAACCTTTTACATAATTTTCTCTTATTGTAAAATACTGCGCCTACCTACTTTCAAAGAAAATTGATAAATGATGTAACGCATCAGAACACATCTTTCGTGCAGTGAGGTTTTAAAAATACGTCACAACCAAGGCACATGTAGATATAAAACGATATACCTGTATGTTGCGTAGCTGTACATGTATATGCCATGGCTATGACTTATATAATGACTTGGTAAGCATTACCGACAATCATTAATTGTAAAATCGACCATACTATAGGGCTCTGCAACATTCAGTATGGCACGGTCATAGCATACCAGCATAGCAGCAATTCAGTTGAGGAAATTTACGCTGTGCTGTAGCTGCCACGCCGAATGTGACTATTGTGTAGCGTAAATGCCTAGAGGCAACAACAAGGTAAATATGAACTTGTGCGCTGCTTAAAATGAGAAACAAAAGGTACGCCAACTTGTGTCCTCGGTAGTAGCAGTCATCACCGATGTCCATAATGTCGGTGGAAGCATTATTTTAAGTTCCTTGAAAGCCCATAGATGCATAACATAATGCACAACGTTCAGCTGGAACACGCAAAGCCACATTCTCTATATAGTCAACCATATATCTGATTCTAAGAGCGTGTTTTGGCATTCATCACATATCTGTTACTTCGGGAAGAGCCATTTATTTACTCTTGAAGTTTCCATAATGCAGAGTTATATTTATCGCTGGTATTCGATAGCCTGTATATTTCTTTGGTCTTGTATGGTACGATCTAAATAGATAACATTTCTCCTTTCATGCAAATCTCTGTGATAAAGATTTTAAAATGTTACCCTCTTTAAATATTATACTTTTTACATAGGCGGCGTGCAGTTGAATTGTTTTTGTTTTGTGCGTTTGTAAAACGCATTTGAAAATTTCTTTTCCGTCACGACAGCCATATTCTACGAATATTTTCAATACATTTTTGTAGGATAACCGGCACTATGAAGAATATTCCATGATGTTCTTTCCACAAACACATGATTATGAAAGGGTTTTTGGTACAAAGGATCTGCGTAGACACCTTTGCGAAAAGTTAAAATAAAAATGCCTAAAGAAAGAAAAGTCATTTGATGCAGTTATATTAAAAAAATATATTTTATAACTTTTACATTTTCTCCGTCATACTTTTTAGACAATTAAAATGTAAATTAGTGGTAGTTAAAATTTTTAAACAATGTATCCCACTGTACTGTATGCATCAACTCGAAATTTCGGGAACATAATTTACTTCAGTTGAAAATTTCGCAATTTCAGTTCTCTAACGGTAAAAGTAAAGCAGAAATTTAAAGGGAGAGAGATAGTAGTTGCTGCGTTATTGCAATTTGAAAATGGGTGTCAAATCTGTTTCATATACTTTTAATCAGATCATTGCAGAGTTTTTACATTACATTTTGAAACTCTAATCAGGGATTTTTCAAATTCCGTAAAGGAATGGTATCTTCAACTGTGGCAGCTTGTATTCTTTAACAAAAAGTCATTTGTACGCTTTTGCAATTCACGGCATACTTTTTAAGCGTCAGATATTTCCCTTCAACTGCATCTCGTTTTTATTTTGAATTAGTTTGCTTAGGTTTTTTTATATGTGATTCTCCACCAGGAGAGAAGAATCAGATGAGTTCTTGAATCAGATACTTACCGGGCACGACGTATCTCCGGAGTATTTCCGACGTTTTGCGGTGAAGGAACGGGCGTGCGAATGCCGGTCCCAGTCCGCAGACGTTGCCAACATATTTCTAGATTGGTTTTCGCCTTAAGAGAGAAGAAAGGTCGAAGCTCTTGAACGGGAAAGGACGAGAGACCTCTCGATCCTGCTCAGTCATGTGAATGTGAGACAGGGACTCATCGAGTTGGGCAAATAGTTCATTGCGAGGCACGAAGACGCAGATAACGAAGGACGGAGGACGTGAATTGGAGAACAGTGATTCCTCCCAGAGTCAGCACCATATCACCCACCCAAGTGTTACAAACTTTGTAAGATAGTGTAAACCAATTTTAATTTTTTCATCAGTGTGAGAGGTCTCATGAAAAGAAAGGAATACATTTTAATGCATGAGACTTTCGGTCTAAATAACATGAATGTACCTATTTAGCCTAGACACAAAGAAAGGAAGTCCCAATTCTCTACGCGCTGGCGAATAAATCTCCTAGCCAGAAGCAAAATTAAGAACCCGGCACATTACCACGTCACACAAGCGTCCTTAGGCAAATGGATATGAAGTGGTAGTCCTGTTTGTGAAGTGGAGTCCAGCCAGTCCCTTGACCGTTCCTGTCTTGTGAAATATTTACCAGATCGTGGAAGGTTTGCTCGCGCAACGCATTCACCAACACCTCTTGAGTGATTTCCACATATCCCAGTAGAGTCAGCATTTCAACCAAGCAGCTACATCCATCAGCCTAGCTTTCATGATATTTCAAATTCTTATTTCTTTTTTATAGTCCCATTGGTCCAGTAAACCTTTCGTGATATTTCGTTCCATGCTGATTACTAATAGAATGTTATGTAGGTTTTTGATAACAATGAAATGAGTTTCGTTGTTTATGATGAAAGTTAATAAATAAACTTTCATGTAAAAAAATGAGGTTAATAGCATATATTGTAAGGAGGTAAAATTACCTTATTTTTCTTTAGATCTTTTAAAGTATTAATTCTAAATCGTAAATGATAATGTGCTGAAAACATCCACTTCTGATACGATAAAGGGAAATGCAAATTTCTTCCCGCTCTTTATTGAACAAGTTGTAGATTGCCCGAATTAACTAGGTACTAATATTCCGGAAAATAAGTTTAAAAATAAAAAAAATGTAAAATTAAGGTCTTATAATATGCATAGCGTGATGTAAATTATTAAATATTTAAAAACATTGTAAGTAACCAAATGAACTCAGAATTGCCAAAAGAGTAAGCTTGTCAGCATTATATTCGATTTACATCCGAGTGGGTATTATAGGAACAATTAATATTACCGGAAACATAATTACCTTTTTCATTTGGCCCCGATATTTGAAATATTAATCAAAGTTTTAAATGATATTTTAAAATTCTTTGCAAGTTTTTTTCTGAAAAACATGAATAAATATATATTTTTTAGAAGTTCTCTTTCTGGTTCGTTAATGAGACTTTTCATGAAAACGCTTGGAAAAGCATACAATACCTCAAGTATATAGAACACTTTCACGCAGTCATAAGACAAAACGTTAGTTTGGGTTCGAGTCCCGTTGGGGTATTAACGTTGTTTTTGTCTTACAGCACTGGCTATCTCTCCCCATCTTGTAGTCGGTGACATTAAATTTTGGACTGGCTACTGTTTACTACCCACCGAGATTCTTACTTTGGTCGATGAAGCCCAAAATGAAAAAATAAAAAGGCACAGACGCACAAAAATGCCACTTTTTCCAACTACATGCTTTAAACCACTTGTACCTCTGCTTCTTTCTCTGCTTTCTCACCTTCGACATCAAGTCTGTACACAAGAACCAAAGTCGTGTGTTGCCAATTTTTATAATTCTGTGATCATGGATTTAAAACAGGAGTCAAACGTTGATTTAGTAAAATAAATTGTGCGAACGAAATTTGCCGAAAGGTCTACAGTCATTTGGAGATAATAATGACGATGAGATAAATATGGGAAGCATTCACTTATGTTGAATATAGCAATAATATAAATCACTCCAATTCACCTTTCCCTGGCTACTATACATACAGCTCGTTTAGACAATACATTAATCATTAAACTGATTCTTATTCGGAGGAACATATCGACGAATTTATGTAGCTTCTAGAGGTACAGAGTTTGCCTTGATGATCATAATACTAAAACCTTCCTTTAGTTTAATTGAAAAACGGATTTCATTATCATGCCTTCCGAAATTGGTTTGGCATGTCCCTCAAAAATATTATTCAAACTAAATTTATTAAACACCTACTTCCATTGCTTGTGCAAAGTAATGGAAGTATTTTCCTTTTCTGTACGCGTGTACATATCACCTTTCGGAAAAAAGTAAACTGGAAAGCAATGTTACTTCTCCACATAGTCATACTGAAAAAATCAATCGATGTCATGTTAGCTTATTTTTTATCTTCATTGAGTCTTCCTCCTTACCAAAAGCACAATAAAAGATTTCGTGGAAGATGGAAAAATTTCACTGTGCTAGAGTGTGCGCACATGCGAAATAATTTATTTCCCAAATCTTTCCGCTTCAGACTGTTATTATTGCTTCTTATTTTGTTTGTTACACTTGTTTTTTTCTTCGTACGAAATAAACTATTCAGAAGGTTTGGGACAATTATACTTTAATGTATAAGTCTTAGCAAATGCAGGGTATCAAACTATCAATCGATCCAGATATACCAATTTTCGCGCCAGTACATTTATGTTGCTGGAATGTATTTAAATTGCATCATCACCAAAAATTGAAAAAAATGTTGGGTTTGTTTGCATTTATGAAAATTGTTACCTGAATTTAGCAAGATTTGCTAATGTTTCTGTGATTCCTATGTTTTCTGGAAGATGCCGTAGAAAAAACAACCTTCCCGACATAACTGATTTCTCACTTCATTGGATATAATAGTTTTCATTCGCATCGCGATAAATAATTTGTTACGGAAAGCAATAATGGAAAACGGAATTTTAAAGGACAAAATTGAATAAAAGGACATTTATTGTGAAACTAGCTCGAAATAAATCGTATTGCAGTGGTTTGTGCGTTTTCGAACCATTTTCAACAGACACCGAATAAGTTGAGGTTTCGTAGGTCACACTGTTGATTTACTCAAAGCAACGGCATTGCTTTCGGTTTGAAGGTTACTATTGTACAGTAGTGTCGCATTTTACGCGGGGGTTACTTTCCGAAAAGACGGCGTAAATCCAAAACCTAGTGTATTCCAAACCCATAATACTACTGCATACAATAAAGCACTTCACACGCTTTCTTCTTTATATATATACGGTGTTATTCGCTTAGGTTTATCTATTACAGTATAATGGGTATTTTACAAAGAACGATGTATACTTACTTCTGTAACGGTTACAGTCAAAATTTGAGATAGCATAACATCCCGCAAGGGATGTTACGTAGTGAAGGAAATGTTTATGCACACCTACATAAACATTTCCTTCACTACGTAACATCCCTTGCGGGATGGTCAACGCCGAGGTCCAAAGTTGATGAATTAGGTGCAATAGTTGGAGGCTCTCGGCGGAGTAATGGGGAGAGAGTAGAAGGAGTTTTTTTCTAGGAAAACATCGTTATCGGCAACTGTTGCCGCTGCGTCTTTAGCCGCTGAAAAATCTCATTACACGGCATTAAAGATTCCACAATACTTCGTTTTTTTAAGGCTACTTTTCATGGAGTGACCATATTTAGAAATTAAATATTTCAAGTGCTTTGCTACTTAAAAAAGGTCGGCAAGCTTGTGCAGATTACCGCTGGCAATATCTTGTTCGTCGGTGGCGTTGTCATCAACTTCGTCCGAGGAAGTATTCACAAGTACTTCTAACTCTTCATTTGTCAACAGTTCTTGATGTCCATCAATGAAATATGTTATTTCTTCCTCCAAGGTAACGACGATGCCTTCACCCCCAGTCAGCGTGGTCGTCTAAGTAATATGTTTTTTGCTTCCTCGTCGATGGTAAGAAAACCTATAAAATCATTGATACAGTCACGCAACAGGGACCTCCATCACGCATCCACTGCTTCTTTAAAGTAAACGATGCAACCCGCGATGCTAAAAGACATCCAGCACGCTATCACATCTACATTAAGATCCTCAATCATAGCGCTACGTATTCGAGAGAGAATAAGCCGTGTGTTCGTGGCTTTCAGCGAATGAATATTGCCTTGGTCGAGAGGTTGAAGAAAGGCTGTGGTATTGGGATGTAGGAAGACGACCTGAACGTCTGGATGTTCAACTTTAAGTTCTACAGGAAGACCAGATGCATTATCTACTCTCTGTAACACTTTAAACGGAATTCCTTTTTCTTTCAGATAACTTGTTAATTCTGGAACGAAATACTAATGAAACCATTCTAGAAATAACGCTGCTGTGACCAATGCCTTTTTATTGGACTACCAAAACACGGTAAGAGTATTTCTCTTTTTACCTTTTAGAGCCCGAGGATTAGCTGATTTGTGTAGCATACCCGGTTTAATTAAGTGAACAGTTTCATTTCAGCAGAGCAGAAGTGTTACCCTGCCTTTTGGTTACTTGAAGGCAGGTGCCTGTTTTTCTGTTTTCAAAATGTTTGTGCGGTTGGACATTTTTTGCCCAAAATAATGCAGTCTCATCTGCATTGAAAACTTGTTCTGGTATATTGTTGCTTTCTTTAATAACCTTCTTGAAGGTCTCCACAGAAAACTTTTGCTGCTTTTTCGTCAGCAGATGCAGCTTCACCCGTCATTTGCACGTTTTTGAGGTTAACACGTCTAAATAAAGCTATCAAGCCAACCTCTTCCGGATTTAAAGCCAGTTTCTTAAGAACCAGAAGGTTCTCTCTCTTCAAGAGGATGCGTAAGATGATAATAGAGGCTGAGAGGTTTTTCTCTTGGCACATATCCATCGATCGGCACATGTTTCCGATTCATATCTTCGAGTCACAAGTTCAATGCCTTTTCAGTCTTGAATAAAGTTTTATCTCTCTCATGGCTTGTTACTTTCGACGTTATGGGGTCGCTAGATGCAATGGTTTCGCGAATAACGTACTTCCGAACTTTAATGGACGGAATGCTTGACTTCTTGCGACCGTATCTGCGGGCCACATCTGCCAGAGACATACCTTGCGCAACAAATTTAAAATGTCTCATTTTTCATGCACTGCTAACACATCGTTTCTTTTTCTTTTGCATAACATCAAGTAAAGCAGCTGTCTTACGTTTCGGGGTCATGTTCTATTTTATGAAAGTCACTAAACCTCAGTTAGGTGCTGAGGGTACAATGCCCATTGCTACAAAGAAGCGGGCGTATGTGCTCATTCTGTTACTGGCTGTCGCTGACTGGAAGGTGGGGGAGACGTTTGGTCGCCAAAGGCCACCAGATGCGCCGTCCATCCTGTAAAAAGGGGGAAGGTTTGTTGTTAGTAATTACATAGTACTGTTGTTCTCCTAATTTACGGGCGAAACCCGAAACGTCTTGTCCATCATCAGCGTGCCAGATTACTTCAGTGAAGCTTAGATTTCTTATATATCTCTTACGTCGTTCTTCAAACTCCAATTTTCTTTCGTAGCTGCATTTCCCGAGTGATATGAATCTCGCAGTGGGGCTGACCGTGTATAATTGATTCCGCGTAAAATGAGGCCCCACTGTAGTGTACTTGGGTTACGTATTTTATGCTTCCTAAGGCATTCCCAGGAATATTCTTATATATTCATGCAGAACGATATCTAAGTTTTAAATAGTACTTATTAATTTTTCTTTTTCTCCAGAAAGCACTCAGAGTAATGTAAAATATAGGGAAAGGTGGGATTAATATCTGAAAATATCGGAGCAAGTTGAAAAGGGAATTATATTTCTTTAGGAATTACTGTTCCTACTAGATTCACTTTGACTTAAACTGGATATTGTTTTGACAAGTTTTCTGTCTAGTTGATTCAGAGTTCTCTTGGTCTCTTTCATTTTTTTTAATTAATCACGTCGTGCTGAGCGGTTTTAATGCTACTTTTATATACATTTTAAATGTTTTCCGGAAAATTTCATATTACTTGGGTTTTTGATCTATAATTTGACCTGTACATAACAGCAGGAAATCTGCATTTATATTAATCGTTTCAGAAGTTGATGTCATTAGAACATTATCATTTACGATTAATAATGAATGCTTTAAAATATCTAAAGAAAAATAAGGTAACTTTACCTTATACTATATGTTCGATTAACTTCCGTTTTTACATGAATGTTCATTTATTAATTTTAATCATCTACAACGAAATAATTTCACTGTTTTGTAAAAAACGTATATAACGTTCTTACACAACTCTCTGATTTTAGCAAATTTGTCCACGTCATACTAGTATGTTCATGATTTTTCTACCCGTTTCCCACGTAGTCTTCTTCTAGTACTTGAACTAATAGTATTCTAGGGGGTATTTAAGTTGTCCAACCGTTATAACTTCTCTAACAATATGTACAACCCTTTTCCACCCGTAGAAATCCTTGTTGCACTAGAGAAACTATTTAGCATTGAAATTTTCACCGGAATTTCTAATAATGAAGAAAAGTAGGAAGAGCTCCGAAATTGATTGTCCAAGTGAAATAAAATTTAAGCTGCGTTGCAGCTAAGCGATTAAGCATTATGTCAGCTAAATTGAAAGGATCTGTCTCTAGTAGTACCAAAGGACATCTCTAGGAAGATTGAAGACTTTCCAGTAAGATAAAGAGGACACGATAGGCGTGAGCTTTGCCATACATATGGAGAAAATCGCATGTAATTTTGCTCAAAATCAAGGTGCACTGGACACACCCAACTAATGTGTGAAAACATGTTTAATATAAAGATAAAGAAACGTCATTTTGAATTTACCATTCTTGCGTATCAAAGTGGTGCATGAAGAGGTAAAGGTGCGACCTGTAGAAATATATTTTTTTTGTGTGGGGGTCATTAACATGTTTCTGTTAGTAATAAACACGGAACGAAATATCACGAAAGGATTGCTGGACCAGTGTGACAATAAAGGAGGAACAAAAAATAGAGATTCACAAGCAAATTCACGAACAGACTAACCCAAAACGTGAACAAGATGCAGTTGAAGGGAAATACTTGAGGCTTGATACGTATGTCATGATTTGAAAAACCGTAGAACAAACTTTTGATATGAGAATATAACGCTATCCCAGATGAAGATATTATTTTGAAGAACTAAGAGTTCCTAAATTTAATAAAGATGTGGAAACATTGAATGCTCTGCAATGAACTCAAGGTAAGAAAACTTATACGAAATCACTTTCATTCCCATCCTCAAATTACAATAATGTAGCAAATGCTTCATTTCCCACTTTAAACTTCTGGTTTACTTTTAAAACTAAAACGTTAAGTTGCCGAAACTTCCACTAAGATAAAGTGCGTTTCCAGGATTCCGAGTTAATGCATACAGTATAGTAGGGCATAGTGTTTAAAACGTTACATTTGCACTAATTTGGGTTACATTTAACTTGTCTAAAAAGCACGACTGAGAAAATGCATAAGACGCAAATGAAATAGTTCAATATAACTGCTTTAAATAAATTCTACTCTTTCTTCAGGCAATCTTACTTTCTCTTTTCCCATACGTATGTACTCAGATCCTTTGTCGAAAAAACAATTTCCCAATCACGTTCTTTTGAAAAGAACAGTGTGCAATATTATTCCGATTGCCCGCAATATTACCAACATTTTTTTTAAAATATTCTTATATTATGATATATGACAATATAATTGTGATTGGGCAGAATTTTCCGAATGCACATTTGCAAACGCAGATAACAAAAATGTATTGCATTTGTACATTTCTGAAAAAAGTGACATTTTCCAACTAGAAAACAGACCTCACCTAGATATAAAGGTGAAATCTTGATTTTTATTTCGTAATATTTGTTTCGTGTAAGAATGTTATTGTGAAGAACCCACGAGCTGGCGATTATTTTGTAATTTTTTTTAGCATTCATGAAAAATATGTCAGTTCTGTCATTCATTTTGCGTTGCTTTACAATTGAGATTTTAAAATTCAGAAGCTCCCGAAACCTACTTGAAGGCATTCGTTGAACTTTTGTCTTTCACACTCGCTATGTAATACAGGCAGCACAAGGGAATCACCTTCTGAATTCATTGAGCGGTGGGAATCGTTTTCCCAAAAAAGAAAATTACGACACATCCCCAAATGATTGAAATCATCATAATTTATTTATATTTAAAGTTATTTAATGGGTTTTATATTGCACACTTTGTTTAAGAAAGATATTTCATTGATAGAAACTATTTGATATTTTTTTCATTGAGTAAAAATCAATTTAATTTTCGAAGTTTTGAGAAAAATGAGGGGATCTATTTAAGAGTAACTCTATCGCATTTTTTACTATGATAAATTCCCAATCTGAGCATAAAGTTTCTCACTGGATATTCCGAATAATTTCCTTGTCCAGTAAATATATGTAGTTCTTTAAACAGTAATTTTGGCAATGCTCTATTCGTGTATGTGTTATACAAAAATTACAAATATTATACTTTCATATCTAAGAAACAATGTTTGCAGTAAGTAATTAAGAGTGTACTAAAGACGAATCATATACGGGTTCTCTGACTTCATCGAAAATGTGGATATCAAATTTTCTACAAACGTTTTTACAAAGCATTCAAAAGCGATACATCAAATTAATATTAAAAATAAAGCTCAGCACGACTTAACATGGATTCCTTAAAGACAAAAGATGCAAAAACACACCGACCGATAAAGTTTTCCAAGTGTATGTTCTGACTTCAAAGTTTTCGGTTTAATCCTGAACCAATTTTAAATTACTAAAAATATTTAAAACACCAGCGGCTTTGCAAATGACTGGTAAAAATTATGAATCAAGGTGTAGTACCTATAAAGAAAGAAAACTGTATAATCCAAATAAATTTGTATACTGGTCTACTGCGGTTTATGAATATTTTACAAGAATTCGAAATCTGCTTAGGATTTAAAATGTTTTGTAGCAAAACAAATATAGTGAAGCTATAACATGTAATGCTAGTGATTATCGCGCAAAGGTTTTTTTTCTTTTTAATTTCTTGAGCACAATTACACTTATAGCTACATGATATTTTCATAGATCATCGAACTTTCTGTTTTTAATCGGAACATTTTGATACATCCCCTTGCATAAATAATTGACACTACTGAAAATATACTGACGGAAAAAAATCCCAACACCACGAAAAAATAGTTGTAGAGGAATGAAATGGCGGCAATACATTTGTATAGGTAACATATTTAATCGATTAAAGTTTCAAGATCACAGCTTATTGTAAGCGCGCGAAGAGCCATTTTAAATGTGAAATGCTGGTACACTAATAACCGGTGTAACCGCCAGAATGTTGAATGCAAGCACGCAAACGTTCATGCATTGTGTCGTACAGGTGCTGGATGTCAGTTTGTGGGATGGAGTTATATGCCTGTTGCATTTGGTCGGTCAATACAGGGACGGTTAATGCTGTTTGGGGGTGACGCTGGAGTTGTCTTCCAATGATGTCCCATACGTGCTCGATTGGTGAAAGATCTGGTGATCTGGCAGGCCACGGCAACATGTCGACACTCTGCAGAGCATGTTGGGTTACAACAGCGGTAAGCGGCGAGCGTTCTCCTGTTGGAAAACACCTGCTGGAATGCTGTTCATGAATGGCAGCACAACAGGTTGAATCACCAGACCGACGTACAACTGTGCCGTCAGGGTGCGTGGGATAACCACTAGAGTGCTCCTGCTGTCACAGGAAATTGCTCCCCAGACCATAACTCCAGGTGTAGGTCATGGTGTCTCGGTCGCAGACAGGTTGGTTGCGAGAGCTCACCTGGCCTCCTTCTAACCAACACACGGCCATCACTGGCACCCAGGCAGAACCGTTTTTCATCAGAAATCACAACAGATCTCCACTCCGTCCTCCAATGACCTCTAGCTTGACACCACTGACGTAGCAAACGGCAGTGGTTTGGAATAAGTGGAATGCACGCTACAGGGCGTCTGGCTCGGAGCTGTCCTTCAAGTAACCGATTTGTAACAGTTCGTTGTGTCACTGTGCTGGCAACTGCAGCTCGAATTTCTGCCGCAGCCGCGGTACGATGCGCCACGGCCATACGACGTACACGGAGGTCTTCCCTCTCAGTAGTGCCACGTGGCCGGCCGGAACCCGGTCTTCTTGAGGCAGTACCTTCCCTTGACCACCGCTGTCAACAATCATGCTCAGTGGCTACATTCCTGCCAAGTCGTTCTGCAATATTGCGAAAAGAAAATCCACCTTCTCGTAGCCCTATTACACGACTTCGTTCAAACTCCGTGAGCTGTTGATAATGGCTTCTTCGTCTTCTTAAAGGCATTATTGACTAACATCAACACCCTACGTCGAATCTTAACGATAACTAACGCTCACGAACGTTACAGCGCGTATTTACAGCAAACCTGCTTTGCATGATCCGAGGGGCGGTACTAGCGCCACACGTATGTGCCGATCGCGAAATTTGCATAGACGTCATCTTACTGATGTACTCTCACCGCCTACCAACTGTCGTTTATCTAACACAACCCCTCCTTGGTGCTGGGATTTTTTTCCGTCAGTGTATTATCAGACAATTTCGTGTTGGTATGTTTTCAATTGGAACATGTTGATACCGTCTCTTGCAGAAGTAATTTTAAGGCACAGCCTACGACATTTCGTCCAAGTAGGTCCGGGTTCGAATTTCCATGGGGCATCGATGTTACATTTGTTATATGATATTAGCTGTCTACTGTGCCTGGAACGGGTCGCCCTAAATTAGGGGCGGTTGACTACTCATTCCCGAATGAATTGCTTAATGTATTCATTAAATCTTCCAAACTATAAAAAAATAGTTCTCAAAATTGTGAGGCAAAAATTAGCTTGTTCAGTGCAGCAGATAACAGAAAATTTGAAACTATCGTTGTGGCAACATATGAGAATTTGATTTTAATTCATGATTGACCATTTGAGGTGAATCATGCAGGAACCCCAAGAAATAATAATGCTTGCCTTCACTAAATTTAGTTTATCACGAGATTTTTTGGAATTGCTGGATTCGTCGAATATCATCCGCTTCTTTATTTGAGGTTTACTTTGTACGTTAACAAAACATCGTTTTTAGCTTATTCTTGTAGAACATCACATAGAGTAATTTCTGTGTATGTTTTCATATGCTGAAACTCACAGACTGCCAGAAATTCCCCATATAACAAAAGTGAATAATTTTCAATCATCCTTTTCCTGCTGGATATCGCCGAGACTGCTTATAACCGCGCTCTTTCTAAATGAGTTCGACTGTTTTTCCAATAGTTACAGTGAATATACGTATTTTGCTTATTACAATGAGATCAACTTTGATGGGTAGATCGTAAAACTACATTACTATCACATTCCCAGTCTACAGTATTCATCAGCTACAATGATGCAGAACGACTTCCAGTAGCATAGAAAGGGAATACGGTAGACGGTAAGTTTAAAATCAAGTGAAGTTAGGCAAATCTGTACAAGAGAAAGATACGTAAAAGTTGCCATTTTTGTGAAGGTATAGTGCAACTCACTAGAAAAAAATATAATTACATAAAAAACTAATAGGAGAGTGTTTCGGACATGAACACATAAAGAAAAAAAACGTTGTTCGAAGCAAACTGCACCCTCAGCCCTACAGTAGCTAATTTTTGCTATGTATCCTGTATTCTGAACAAAAAAGGAAACAAAATTGTGGCTATACCTTTTGCACTTTTGCAGAGAAAATACTTCATTACGCTCTTTCTTGGAAAACTTTCCTTAAGAGAGAATGCAGATTCCTATAAGTTCTACAAATCATTGGTGGAATAGTTAGAAAAAGTGTGTCCAATGAATAAGCAAAGGAAATTTAGAATACACTCAAATTGCACTCAAATTTAGAATACATGAACAGCTGGCTGCTACATTTTCCCACTTCAAAGCAGAAAATAATGAATTTACTTTCCGAAGATGTATGGTCTATTGTGTGGCTTTTATGTAACGAGTGATCCAAAAGTCTTGCACATTTTGAAAATGTAATAACTCGCGGAGTTTTGAGAGTTGGGCCACGCGGTTTGCGTAGAAATGTTTAGAATGACATCTGGTTTTCTATGAAATGACATAAATGTTTACTCATTTTACTTACATTTTTAATAGACAGATGGCGTAGCTACCACAGGCTAGAAGTGTCGAGAAAAATAGACGCCTCATTGTAACAGGTTACACATCTCATTTTACCAGGTGTTCAATGTAATGGCCGTCCTTTTCTAGCACTGCCTGCAGACGAGAGAAAACACAATGGCCGGCATTGAAGAGCATGTCCGGCTGTATATGTCGAATGGCATCTTTCAGCATGGCCAATGAAGTGGAGAGACATCAGTACACTTGTGATTTTAGGTAACACCAGAGCCATAAATTGCACGGTGTCAGGTCTGGTGACCGAGGAGACCAGGCTTTCGCAAAGTGTCGGTTCAACGCACTATTTGCGCCGAACATCTCTTGCAGCAGTTACTTAACGGAACATGCGATTTTGGGTGGTGCTCCATCCTGCATAAATATGCACAGATTCACTGCATCTCGCTCTTACAAGCTAGGAATAACGTAAGCTGCATGTTCTCAAAACGTGCAGCTGTCACTGAAACAGTTTCGAAGGACGTGACTCGGACCTCTTCATATAAATAAAGGCCCGATAATGAAGGAAGCCGTGAATCTATACCACACTGTCACTTTCGGCTGAAGTAGTGGCGCTTCAGCGACTGCTCGTAGATGTTCCGTGGCCCAGATGCGGCAGTTGTACGTGTTTACCTCCCCATTTAGGGAAAAAAGTGCTTCATCACTCCATGAAACGTTCATCAGCCAGTTCTCGTCGACATCTATTTGTCGAAATTTATGTGATTTCATAAAAAAACGATGTCATTCTGATCATTTCAACGCAAACCGCGTTGCCCTACTCTCCAAACTCTGCGAGGAATTACGTTTTCAAAACATGCAAGACTTTTGGATCACCTTGTATTTTGAAATTTGCAAAATATTGGAAATGTGAAGGAAACCTTTTTTTCCGATTTTATTGCTAAATGAATTACATTTACTTTCCGATTTTATTGCCCAATGAATTACACTTCTTCCACCAGATTGTTCTAGGAGCTTTCGATGGTGAACGGAGGTAAGCATGAGTAATCGGAGCGGCCTGCGGCTGCGCAGATCATTTTTCAGCACGTTTCGATGGACTGTGTGTTGTGACAATTTGCTCCCGTCATCATCATTTAAATTACTGGCTGGTTGTGTCAAAATATCATTTCGGTAGTTTGGTACCATAGGGGATAGCTTTTGCTCTGCTCTTTCACCGATGAGCCTCTTTCGGACCACACATTCCTGCGGTTCATGGGTTTTCCCTTTCGGATCACTTGTAGAATGTACCAACCACGGCTGACAGTGAGAATTCCACAAGCCGTGCTGTCTCGGTAATAGAATGACGCAGTAGTCTAGCCGCCCCATTTTGTCTGTTATCAAACTATCTTCAGTTCTCTGAATTCCCATCTGAAGAAAGGGAATAACACTGATTAGCAAGCTCATTGTCAGGTGTGGCGTTTTACGTTTCATGACCGTTGTTTAGCCAGAGCTTCTTCAATTTGTATAAATCCGTGCTAAGATATCATTCTGACTCTGTGGTGTACATCTTTACAATATAT
Source organism: Macrothele yani (assembly GCA_039090855.1). NCBI lineage: Eukaryota > Metazoa > Arthropoda > Arachnida > Araneae > Macrothelidae > Macrothele > Macrothele yani. The sequence continues at coordinate 181,230,110 of CM077034.1, read as the reverse complement.
TGTCAGATAGTTTTGAGTAATGTCTCTGTAAAATATTATATTAAAAAGTAATTTTCCGTTTTTCTTTTCCCTGGAGTAAAATTCAATGCTTTACATGAAAGTGAGATGTAACTCATTATTTCAAACAGCTTTGTTCAAAAGAGCATCTCTATGGCCGGAATAAAAATTTGCTGCTTTCTTTTGGTTAACGTGTAGTTTAGCGTCCTAAATTAGTAATCGAAAAATTTCGAAAAAATGATATATTCATATTTTAGTGTACGTAATTTGTGGTGAATGGTGAAAAATCATCTTAAAAGTGCATGTTAAATATTTTTAGCGTAAGACTTACCTCCAAATGTGACGATGTCATTAAACACTGCGGCAGGCCTAACGCAACGGTGGAGCGACGACGTTAAGGTTTGCTGCACTGAAACGAATATCATCATGTTCGTTCCGGCAGCCAATTCACGGGCACAAGACTGCAAAAGGAACCGGTTATGTTCTTGATAGAAAAGCTCTCCATTTTATACTGGCATACTAAAGAAAATATCTCATCACTTCTGTCCCAGTTTTTCACATAACAAGCTGAGATTTCTTCTTTTTTTCCTCATACGTTCCTTTGATGTGGAATGTATAAACTTACTTCTCCCCCGAATGGCTTTATTCATTTATTTTAGATTGACATTTGATAACAATTGGGTTTTAAAACTTTTCTACAGACATAAAAATGATAATTGCAGAACTGCTCCCAGAGATAACAGCTGTAACATACTAAAGCACAGTTTCGCTTTGAAATGTGGTCTATGACAGTAAAGATGCATCGTCAAGCAGGTGAGTGAGTGGTCTGCGGCGTCGGCTTCCGATTCGGTCAACTGGTTTTCTAATCGCTGTCATCTGACCGTTGTCATCAGTTAATTCGGGTTCCAGTCCCTGATACATCATGGGTCGTAATTTTATCTTAAGGAACTGTCTTCTCCCCATTCCTAGAGCCAGTTCCGGTAAATTAAGAATGGCCGATTGCTAATAGCTCTTACAGTCGCCATCGATGGTTGTTAAACCCAGAAATCAAATTAAAACAGTTGATTTAAACAAGACTCGAGTGACTGCTTACAACTTTTAAGGTTGTGCGTGAGGCATTCCTTGCCGCAGTGGTCTATACGCTCCATTCTTACTATTTGTCCGATATGGGCTGGGTTCGAAACCAATCAGGCGTAGATGCTGTTGTTTTCTTACGGCAGTGGTTATATCACATGCTTGCAACCAGTCTGCTAAATTAGGGACGGGAGACTGAATAAAACATAATCGCTCATGGTAGGCGTTAAAAACTACACACTGAAACAAAGAGGGAAAAAGAAACACCGCATGGATTTCTAGAAAAGCGTTAAAACAGGAAAATGTATCCCCTCCTGTTTTTTCTCCTCAACGGTAGTTTTATTCAACCACGACTAAGAAGTTACCAAATATATTTCTGTCGAGGAAGTGAGCTCTTAACATGAACTAATTAATGTAGGAGCCACATAATCCCCTCCGAGTGCCAAAGTGGCGTCTCAGCTTCCTTTTGAGTCTCATTCACAGGTTTTCTGCATTCTTTGTATAAAAATCAGGATCATCGGGATTAGCAAAATGTTTACTGCTGATTACATTTTAATGGTCATAAACAGCGTTTTGTAAAGTAACTAATCCTGCATATGCTGCCCAACAGTTAAAAATGATGTCACTTTCGGGTAATATCAGTTTTAGAATCCAGCGTTTCAATGTTCTTCCTTTCCGACTGGGCATCTCCAGCAATAAACATTTTCCTGATTTTCCCTCAATGTTACCGGAAACACAGTTTGTTTTGCTGAAGTGGCCTCAACGTATCTGCTATGAAAGATATTAATCTCGTCCATTTTCGCAACGACAGGATCTGTATTGTCATGAAGTTCTTTTATCTGTGCTCGAGTTCGACGAAGGTGTGTATTGCATTCTTCCAGACAGACATTGCCTAAACGTAAACCATTCAAGTGATGGTGAAAATGCGGAACTAAGCATCGTAGAATGTTATTATATTGAAATCTCAATTTAATTAACAGCATGCTGTAATATATTAAAAAGATATACTTTTATTTATTAATAATATTTTAAAATGTTGTCGTCAGCAGCTCTTACACATCAATAAGTTCTCCTGCCTTAGTTTCGACTACCATTTGGCGATGCTTGTTTTGGAAATAGTATTCTGTTTATTGTTGTTCAATTTCTGATTATTTCTGGAGCCGTGTGGGTGGACGGAAAATTACGTACAGATTGGATGTCACGTGTTGCGAAACAAAGAGAAAAAATGTGCAAGCGCAAAAGCACGGGATCATTACCTTCAGGTGATGAAACCGTTAAAACGTATTAAAAAATAGCCAGCAGGAAGTTAAACGTTCTCTCATTTTAATTTTATCGCAGTAATTTCAAGTTTTACTGAACAATTCATCATTGCTCATTGTTACTAGAAAGGTCAATTTGATACATATATATACTTCTTCAGGACACAAAAGAAATATTTAATTTATTAATATAGTGAAAATTTAACTGGGATCTCTCTCACTGTGATTCATTTTTTGTGCAAACAACACTGTCATATACCAATTTTTCCGACTTTTATTAATTATTGTGGTGCTTATGAATTCATAGGCACCGTGCATATATGTTTTTGCCTTATATATAGGTGAGTCGTTTATCACGCATGCAGTGCAATAGAAATGTTAAGTGCTGTACTTAAAACAATTTTTTTCCGGAAATTTAGGTTTGCTTTCGGGTATCTGATCCTGGTAATGAAAAATCAGGCAGAGCTATTCACTGAATTGAAAGATGTTCATATAACAGCTTTGTGTCCCGTAATATCCGTTTTTGAACAGGGATATAAACTTTTCAGTACGAGTTTTATTTTTAATATTTCTTCTTTATTACTTCTTGCACACACTTGTTACATACATTTTTTAGATGTGCGTATGTAGGTTAAATAAGACCCTGGAAGTAGTTAAGCTCATTTTCGCAAATCAAACCCTGAAATAACCAAAACATACTACTAACGCATTGCAAAAACAAATAATTTCAGAAATGCAACAAACTAAAATATTGCGGACTCCGCTTCGCCCTTGTAATTTTTATTACTAATTCAAACAAATTAATCGACAGATGTAATGCTATTCATTTGAAGACTATTTGGACAATAGTGAATGCTTAAAATTCCTTTTTTTTTTTTTTTTGGCTATTACAGGATTTGATTTGCGAAACATTTCAATAGCACTAATATCAAGTTATTCAGGTTAGATTCATTGTGTTTCTATGGAACCACAATATTTTTTTAGATAATCATCCCTGCATTGTCTCTAGAGGGAGGAAATAAATCCAGTTCCTCCGGTTTTTATTGCAAAACAGTAAAATTTGTTTCCGACGTTTGCTCACTACATTTTCCATTGGACAGAAGAGTTACTATGAAAAACATAATGATAGTTCGTGCTTTGCACAGTAACTATTCACACCTAAAACGATCATCCTACTGTAGCCATCACTTATATATATATATATATATATATATATATATGAGCTGCACGACTCGTTATCCAACTATCGAGAAGATACCAGGCTCAGATTATTCAAACTTATGCACCCACCACAAGTCATCCTGAAGAAGAAATTGAAGAATTTTATGAGGAAATTCGTCATCTAAATAATAAAGGTAAGCAGCACTTGAAGATAATTATGGGAGATTTCAATGCAAAAATAGGGCAACGGCAACAGAATGAAACTTCAGTAGGTAAATTCGGTCACGGCAACAGAAACCAGCGTGGAAATACTCTCGTTGAGTTTGCAGAGGCAGAAGGATTTTTCATCTTGAACTCCTTTTTCAAGAAAAAGCCACACAGGAAATGGACATGGAGACATCCAATTGGGACGACAAGTGAAATTGATTATATTATGTGTAACAAAAAATTCGTCATCGAAGACTGCAGTGTGCTGAACAAGTTCAACACAGGTAGTGACCATAGATTGGTGAGATGTAAGATGCACCTCAACACTAAACTGGAACGTGGCAAGCTCATAAGACAAACAAAATGTATTGACATAACCAACCTTAAAAAACACCATAATACTTTCAAGTTGGAACTGAAGAACAGATTCTCTGCTTTAGAAGGCCTAACATCGGAAGAAGTGGATATTTCGGAAGTTAACAGAAAAGTAACCAAAGCTCTAATGGAAACAGCAACAAAATTAGCTGGGTCTAAGAACAAGTTGCATGTGAACAAATTATCAGGAAAAACCAAAATGTTGATGCAAAAAAGAAGAGAGATGAGGACAACTAAAGAAGATGTGACTTCCAAAGTGGAATATATAGAGCTATGCAAGACAACACGAAAAAGTATCACTGAAGACGTAAGGAAATTCAACTGTGAGCTAGTGAGGAAAGCAATTGAAAACAACCAAAGCCTTAAGATAGCAAAGGGACATCTCAGTAAGGGAAGAAAACAGATTATGGCTCTGAGAAAAGAAGATGGTTCTATAACAAGAAATAGAGGCGAAATTTTGACAAGAGTGAAAGATTTCTACTCCAAATTATATGAAAGGGATGATACATGTACTCCAGACATCATGAAAGGTACCAGAGTTCTTCCAGTCCTCCCAGCAGAAGTTGCTCATGCAATCAAGAACATAAGGCGGGGGAAAGCTCCAGGAGAAGATGGAATTACTATAGACATCATACAAGAAGCAAGTGGAGAAATTGAAACAGTACTAGCCCAAATTTTCACTCGATGCCTTAATGAAGGGAAGATTCCTGAGGATTGGAACAACGCTACAATGATCCTGCTACATAAAAAAGGTGACATTGAGGATCTCAGGAACTACAGACCTATCAGCCTCCTATCGGTGGTTTATAAAATCTTCACTAAAGTTCTTTCACACCGCTTGAAGGTAACACTGGACATGGCTCAACCGAGAGAACAAGCTGGATTCAGGAGTGGCTACAGCACAATAGATCATATCCACGTACTGAGAGAACTAATTGAAAGAGCGAGGGAATATGAACTTCCATTGTGCATGGCTTTTATCGATTATGAAAAAGCCTTTGATTCGGTGAAACCATCAGCAGTTACCACGGCTCTGAAATCCTGCGGTATTGAAGATGCATACATTAATATTATTAATAACATCTATGAAAATGCAAGTGCAAAGATTCGGCTGTTTGAAAATACAACACACATAAAAATTGAAAAGGGAGTGAGACAAGGTGACACCATATCTCCGAAGCTCTTTAATGCCACATTGGAAAATGTCTTTCAATCACTGAACTGGGAAAACAAAGGGATAAAGATTAATGGAGATTATCTAACCCACCTTCGTTTTGCTGATGACATAGTCATTTTTGCAACTACCCCATCAGAGCTGCAGAGTATGATCCAGGAACTTGCTGACAAGAGTAAAGAAGTGGGATTAAAAATGAACTTTCAGAAGACAAAAGTGATGTTCAATGCTTTTACAAGAAATGAAGATTTATCGATTGATGGAGAAAAACTGGAGATAACAGATACATATGTTTATCTTGGACAGCAGATATCAAGTGAGGGTCACATTGATGAAGAAATTAATCGGCGTACAAAACTTGCCTGGAGAGCTTTTGGAAGAAACAGCATAATTTTCAAGAGCAATATGCCATTATGTCTTAAAAGAAAAGTGTTTGATCAATGCATCCTTCCAGTGCTTACGTATGGTGCAGAGACGTGGACCTTAACTAAAAGAGACATACAAAGGCTGCAGACAACTCAAAGCAGCATGGAGAGGTGCATGCTTGGTATAACCAGGAGAGATAAGAAGAGGAACTCGTGGATCCGAAAAATGACGAGAGTGGAAGACATCATGATCAGAGTTAAATCCCTGAAATGGCAATGGGCTGGACATACTGCCAGAAGGACAGACCATAGATGGACAGCCGAAATTTTAGATTGGATTCCAAGGGACAGGAAAAGACCCAGAAAAAGACCACATGGGAGATGGGTGGATGAAATTCATAAATATGCGGGAGTGACATGGAGGAGACTGGCACAAGACAGACCGTTGTGGAGGAAACTTGGGGAGACCTTCGTCCAGCAGTGGATTGATAATGGTTGACAATGATGATGATGATGATGATATATATATATATATATATATATATATATATATTTGGTATTTGCCTTGTTAGTAACTGTGATAATATCGATTTGTGAAAAGGACTTAAGAAGTTTCTTTTCGTTTAAAAATAAAGGATCTCGATTCTAGAATACTTAATGTCTCACAAATGAATGCAATTACGAATTTCCAGTGCGTAAGAAATTCATGGTCGAAATGAAAATTATCCCTTTTCTTTTTGTTACAACTCATATAATAACATACAACGAGTGGCGAAGTAATGTTTTGAATTTGATCCTATCAGAAGTTTTCAGCGTCCCCGTTTTCTAAAAAGTTTTGATACGGACGACTCGTTCAGACCCTGCTATTCCAAAAACGACTTGATCATATCATGCGGGACACGACGGTTAGACCGTGGCGTGGTTTGCTCTGAATATGCAAAATAAATAGCGGTTTGAATATTTGACTGTCTTTGCTTTGGTATAAAGACGGATCCCTGTCATACTGTTATGAAGCGTCGAATACACGCCGTTTGTGGTAAGAGCAGGTTAAGGTGTCAGACTAGTGGTACTGAAACCTTCCTACTACAAATAAATTAATTTGCAGCTTCTTAACTCATTCTGAATTTTCTTGAGGGATAAGTTGTCATTCGCAGTTTTCTTTTTGATTGCAGGTACTACGACCACCGTGAACAACTCAATGGGCTATAAGCAGTCGCCCCTCCTTAATTTAGGATCATTGGTTCCAGGGATGTAGGACGGCCGCACACCTCTCTATGTGATTGGTAAAGGCTCCTGACTGCTGAGAGGTATAGGGATGAGATCTTACAGCCCTATTTTCGACTTTTCAGGGACGCAGTTGGCCCTCGGTTTCATTTTTTATGAACGACAACGCTCGTTCACATAGGGCTCACGTGGTCGACGATTATCTTGAAAGTGAGGATATTCGCTGGATGAATTAGCCAGCCAAATTGTCAGACCTGAACCCTATCGAACATATCTGGGACGCTCTTGGGATGGCAATTGCAGCTCGTCATCCTCCTCCGAGAACCATCCAGGAGCTGAAAACTGCGTTTCTACAGGAGTGGGACCGAATGCCACAGGGACTCATCAACTGCCTTGTTTACAGTATGACATCGCGCTGTAAGAGCTGTATGACTGTGAGAGGGGACCATACCCTAGATTAGAGTCATTTTATGTTCGATCTTGCAACGTGGATTTTGGACATTCCTGGGAAGGGATAAACGTAAAACGACAGTCAGGAGCATGCCCAGCATATACACTGGTGTACCCTCACAGAGTCTCAAAGGAACCTACACGTAAAGTGACTCGTACCCATGCGAGGATTCACGGCCATGGAGAGATATTTAATTCCAGGGTAGCGGGTGTTCGGGATGGGGCTACACACATTTTGAAATTCTTACGTTAGTAGTGATTTCTACTGATTTAGTTTTTTCAGTCCGCGTCGTTATTTTCTGTACTACACATACATTGCAACATGTCAACAGTGTTGTTACTTCACTAATATGGCTATTCCTACCATACACTATCTTCTGCACAATGTTACTTAACGTCTAGGTTCCTTTGAAACTCTGTGGAGGTGCACTAGTTGATATGTGGCGCATGCCCGTGATTGTCGTTAACGTCACCTTATGTTTGCAACTGTGTATATATAGCGGAACATGATATCACATATTTTCTGATTACGGGAGCATAGTGCTCTCGAAAGATTTCCCTTTTACCTGTACTTATTTGTTTTTAGGTTTTTAGGAAACATGCAGAGTGTCTATGGTGACTATTTGTACTAGTTTAAGTAATTTCCGTGCATGGATGGTACTTCAGAGTTTTCATTTCGGCTGCATTATTTTAGCACTCATTGTACAATAGGAAATTTGATATACTTTGCAGCAATAAATTATAAAAAAATATATGTAGATCGTAATGCTACTTTGCGTGACTTAAGTGTTTTGGTGGCTTTGTTGCAAATGAAAGTTTAAATTCTCCCAGAAAAAGAAAAGCAAATGCAAACTGTGGCTTTGAATTCGTGTTCTGTTTATCGTGAAATGAATCTTTAAAAACCCTAATGGCCTGTTTCGCAGCAACTATTAAATGAGATATAAATAATTATCCAAATAAGAGCAAATATCTAAGAACTTCGTGATGTTACGCCGTACTGGCAAAGAAAGATTTCAATTCCAAGAAGGTTTTCTGTTGTGGACTATTCTCGGGACACACACAAAATCATGTAATCCAAAACTTAGTTGTGTTTACAGCGGCGGTTATTTGGGTATTTTGGAAATAATTTGTCCCCACTTTCGCCTGAATAGTACCAACAATAAATCCGTCAGTTGTAATTAGCGCTAACTTCTATTCCCTTTTTTTACTCCGTTAAAAAAAAGCTAATTTGCGTTTGCACGGACATTATGCTACTGGGTAAAAGCAAGTTCCTGAAACATGTTTTCCCTCCGTTCTTAAATTGGCCACTAGGTTATAGTTCGTTCATCAGGTTATCACTCAGAAAAGATCATAACACCACTCTGAATAAAAATCATAGCCCCACCTTCAATAACGAAACTAAAGGTAAAAAAACACTTTCTGATGCACAGGTTTTTCGCACCATCCGTGTTCGGCGTGGTTTTTAGGCAGCGAATTTGTTCTTCCAAGTAGATTTTAGCCCATTTTGCAAAATCCCCAGTTAATCCGCTCCAATGCTGAATATGGTGATTTTCCTACATGAATGTGCAGGGAGTTTTAGCAAATTTCTCTCGTTTTGCAATTTTTCGAAAGGTTCAAATTTCTCTATGTGAATAAATGACATAAATGACATTCTTCATATTACGCATTTCCAAAAAAACATCACGAATTTGGTGGTGCTCATGTTCAGAGAATTTTGAAAAAAGATGCAAACAACCTCGAATATTATAAATTGCCACTACACTCCAAATTACCATTCGCTTGACTTGCTTAAATTTCGATATCGGCTTTAAACCCATTGTATTGTTACAAAATTTTTCATTTTTTCTTCATTCATAAGTCTTCGAATTCATTAAAGAATGTATACGTAGGTCGTTTAAAAAGTTACAGCAAATTGACAGTATTTCATGGAAAAAATCCCCCAGGAATTTTAAACTCCCGCGCAGGGAGGCGCTGACACTGCCTAAGAGATGGCGTGGCGTGCTTAAGCGAAATAGCAGCAGAAACGTAATGGCGGCGCCCTTAATTGTTTGCACTGTATAGAAACTGTTTCTGTGGTTCGATGGTGCGAAACCTCGCAAAATTCATAGAAAATGCCTGCAACAATATGGCAACGCCTGCATTGGCAAACGAAGAGTGTACGAATGGGTAGATGCGTTTAAAAATATAGGAACATCCATCCGTGATGAACAACGCTCCGATCGTCCCTGCACGGCCGTAACCGATGAGAAGGTGGGTCGCAGTGACGTCATTATTCGTGAAAACAGGCTTGTATCTTTAGATGTTCTGGCTAGGGAATAGAATATCAGTATCAGACCCGCTCATATCATTGACAATGAGGTTCTCAAGTATCTCCAGTTGAGTGCACGGAGGGCGCTTAGGATGCTGACTGTTGAGAACAAGATGATTCGTGTGCAGACTGTCACAGCCTTTGAGGCGCAGTATAGCGACTAAAGAGACGACTTCCTGGCACGTATCGCGACAGTGGAAGAAACCTGGGTGTATCACTATGCGCCTGAAAGCAAAAAGCAGTCTTCTGATTGAGACACACCCCTACTCCAGTCAGGAAGAAATTCAAATCTCAACCCTCCGCCGGAAAGGCCATGTTCACTGTCTTCTGCGATATGAATGGACCAATGTTGTAGCACTATCAGAAAAAGCGGAAAACAGTTAATAATGCCCGATACAGCGAAGTGTTGGAGGAGGAGCTGAAGCCAGCAATGCGTAGCCGCCGCAGAGGTCTTTTTTCTAAAGGCGTTTTTCTCCTTCACGATATTTCCAACACTCACACGGCCGCTGCAACTCTTGACACCATTCAGAGATTGAAATTTCAGATCCTAGAAAATCACCCACACAGCACTACGCCTGCTGCTTTTGATTATCATGTGTTTGGACACATGAAGGTCACTTTGAGAGGACAGTTATGATGCACAAGAGCAATGGAATGGATCCCACTCCAGTGTCCTGACCTTTGACCCCATTTCGCCCATTTTCAATAGGGTTCGTCCCCAGTGGCTCCCTACCAAATACTAAAATTTCATCGAAATCGAATTATTTTTAAGCACGTTATGACACATAAGGGCAATGTAATAAATCCCGCTCTTATGCCCTCTCTGACCTTTGACCCCATTTCGCCCATTTTCAAAGGGTCCATGCCAAGGTCGTTCCCTACCACATACTAAAATTTCATCGATATCGAACTATATTTACGCAAGTTATGACGCATAAGGGCAATGGATTGGATCCCACTCCTATGTCCTGAGCTTTCACCCCATTCCGCCCATTTTCAATAGGGATCGTGCTAAGGTGGTATCCTACCACATACTAAACTTTCATTGAAATTAAACCATTTTTACGCAAGTTATGACGCATAAAGGCAATGGAATGTATTCAGCTCCTATGTCCTGACCTTTGTCCCTATTTCACCCATTTTCAATAGGGTTTGTTCCTAGGTAGTCCCCTACCACATACTAGATTTTCATCGGAATCGAACCATTTTTACGCAAGTTATGACGCATAAACTCAATGGAATGGATCCAGCTCCTATGTCCTGACCTTTGACCCTATTTCACCCATTTTCAATAGGGATCCTCCCTAACTGGTTCCCACCGCATACTAAAATTTCATCGAAATCGAACAATTTTTGAGCAAGTTATGACGCATAAGAGCGGTGGAATGGGTCCCGCTCCTATGTCTTGACCTTTGACCCTGCTTCGCCCATTATCAATAGGGTTCGTCCCCAGGTGGTTCCCTACCACATACTAAAATTTCGTCGAAATCGAACCATTTTCACGTGAGGTATCGTGCGGACGACCGGACAAAGATGGAGCATATACGCTTCTTCAACCTACGTTTGGAAAGCGTAAACAAGTCTCAAGTAAGATTAGTGCGTTCTTCCCCCCCCCCCCACTTTCCCTTTCTTCCAGGACTTTTCTCCGTCCTATTTTCACTTCTTCCGTTCTCTGCCGAATATTCTCTCTGAGAAAATCTTTGTTAACGACGATGATGTGAAAGGTTGCATTAATGAATCCTACAAATCCCGCTCGCCAGACTTCCCTTGCAATGGGATATTTCAACTCATAGATCTGGCGAACAAGGTTATCAGTTCCAAGCGGGAGTATCTTGACGATCAGGTTAATAGTTTTTTCGATTGTTTAAGCTTGAAATACATGCTTCGTATTGTCCGGTTACTTTCTGTACAATCTGATAATATTTTCCAGCAGCCCTATTATGATTTTACTTCAGAAGTGGTTGGGTCATCTTTTTCTATATCTCCCGGTTGCTGTCTTTGGATGATGCCCTGCTACTGTGCCTCAAACTATATCATGAGCTTCTGCCTTTCACGCACTTTGATTTTTTGTCTATCACCCTTTTCACTGAACGAATAAATGATATGCTTCCTTTATTTATAGCCAAACTGCACATATCCATTTATATATATCTTCGAAACAAAGAAGAGATTATAATTGAATAAAACCGTGTAAATTTATTGGAAGAACAATGGGACAGAAACATATGGAGTGAAGAGACCAGGACATCCATAATTTGCATTGCTTACGTAAAGTTTGCAAGAAAAAAGAATGGAGAAGTTTTGCTGTGTGAATGTATTGAAGCTTGCATGAAGTATCCAGTTAGTGTTATGATCTGGATTGTATGACAACAAAAGGTCTGAGCAGAATTTGTGTGATTAACGGTAGTTTAAATGACAAAAATTACATCATTAATATACTAAAGCCAAAACGGAGGCCTTCGGTCTTGATCTTTTCCTGGAATTGAAGCCTACATATTTCAGGAGGATTCAACTCTTTGTCCTATAGCTGCTGTGTTCAAAAAGGTGTTTTAGGAAAATCGTACCACATTGCAAGAATTTCCAGGTAATATCCCTGACCAAAATCCAATAGAAAATTAGTTGTGACAAAGAACGTCTGAATTTTAAATTTCTACCCAGGGATGCGACGGGAAGGTATATTCCGTGGAGGATGCCCGATAGATTCTATTACTGGTATCCCGTTTCTTCGGCAGCAGGATTCTCACTAAAGAATTTCGAAATCTGCATAAAGCCATTTCTTTAAACAACATCATGAAACCAAACTTTTTGCCCTGATAGTTTCAAAGAATGTATTTTCAGATCACGTGCTGCGTGTGTGTTTACTGTACGTTCAGATGATAATATTTTAAAAACTCAGTTTGAAACTCTCTTTACCTTTGCAGTTGCATCTACATATGATAAATGTAGAATCACAAGGAAAATCGAAGAAACGAGAAACATAGGTAACAATGGTGACAAACTCATTAATAATCCTACGCCAAGTTCGATCGAGTCAATCGCATTTATAGACGTATTTCCATCTTTGCTCAAAAGAGCTCTAAAACCGTTTAGCTATAATGTAGGAATAGAATCACTAATAACCCATATTTTTTTCAGATAAAATCATATTCCACGATGTCTAAACTGTCGCGCCTGAACGTACTGGAGTGTATACCATACCGTAGTACACTGTAATGTGTCCAGTAGGGTTTACATGTGAAGGAAGAAAAGATCCCATCATATAAAGCTTGAAAAGCATAGGACAGATGTAAATTATGGCACGCTTACAATTGCCGTAACAAGGAATGTTTTTTTTATTGGAGGTTTAACTACCACCGTGAGCAACTCAATGGGCTATAAGCATTCGCCTGTCCCTAATTCAGGGCCACTGGTACCAGAGAAGGGTGTGATGCATGGCTCACCGGGATTCGAACCCGGACCGCTTTAAGAGTAATGATCAGAAACCATCGTTTAAACCACTGCGCCACGGGGGTGTCATCAATTATTGTAACACGTAGTGATGCAACCCTACACTGGTCTGATATCAAGGGTGTTTCCCCATACATCACCGCAAGAGGAACCTTACTCATGGAGAACAGAGATACTCTCTCACTTATAAGGGTACGTTGATTTCGTACCGACAGAACTACTGCCTGCGTGGACAGATCTGTTATGGCTAAAACACGACAGCAGGTGAAGTGCTTTCTTAAGTGTTATAAGATTACGCTTTTGGAAAAAATAATTACAGGACGCTTAGGGTTGCTCAAAAAAAATTGATGATCGCGATGTTTCATTGGGCTTTAACACAATAGTAGCAAGTAGAAACGAGTGACTGGAAAGCATTTGTGATAAATATGTTTTGATGATGAATGCATACCTTGCTTTCCCTCTCCTCGCAGAGCCTTTACAGCTGCAACTATTTTAAATAAGAAGAAAAAATTGCACATAGCATGTATGATTTACATTCACGCTGCTTCCCCTGCTCTCCTCATTAAGTAATATTTCATTGGAGTACGGTATTTGGGTCTGCCTTGTACACATTTAATTTTACAACGTCCTCTTAAGCGATTCACAGCTGAATAAAACACACACGCTAACACATGAGAAGACCAATTGCGTTCCAATAATCACCTGTTGACTTAACCTAGTACGTCACTGTTATGATTGAGTTACAGCAAATTAACGACAACATTGCTAAAAAAATTTGTCTCCAATTTTGTGAAAGCTATACGGCTTCCTAGAGTCACCGGTGGAAACAAACTTTCCACCGGTGACTCTGATGAGAAATCCTAACGTAACTGCAGATGACAGCGCCCTATGCAATTTCATGATGATCGGGCATTAAGCCTTGAAGTGCATCTGATGGAGCATGACACACTATATCTTCACCTCACTGTACTTTGTAAGCACACTTTTGCTGTTACCGCGCAGGAATTGCAACCTACGCAAGCATGGACGTCTGTAGCTACGGGCAACAAACTCAAGCATGAACTTTTACAGCTACGGGCAACAAACTCAAGCATGAACTTTTACAGCTACGCTACTATCTATGTATTTTAGATATCCTTTATATTTGGATTATAAACCAACAGCTATTACGAACACCATTCTATATTGTACAAGGCCACAGTGTTTAAGTTATGAATCCGCGGAGCCATGATATTTTGCTCTGCTGATAGAAATATAAAAAATCCTTAAGCTCATGAAGAGAGGCTGCTGACCTGAATTTCAGGGAATACCGACCTTCAACGGAAAATGAAAAAGACCCTGCTAATGAACAACCCAAAGAAAGTAAACGTGAATTTTGGAGATGAAATATTATGAATTTCCAACTCGCTTTTTGAATTAAGAATTTGCTAAGAATGAAATTCATATTGAATTCAAGCCTAACAAATTCAGTGGAAATTATTGACCACAAGTAGGAAAGACACACACAAAAACTGTCCAGCAAGGGACAGCTCCTTTCTCCATTAGAACCAAGTTTAAACTATTACGTCGGGTTGACGAAAATCACTCTGTGTAGGACATAAGGGAAATACGGTGTTCCTACTGGAATTAGATAGACACCAATCACCGTAGAACCGAAAAACGACTTACGCAAGATGAGTATTATAACACGCAGCAGTTCTATTCCGGATAGAAAGGAAACTGACCCATTCACCACTTTCAGGGGCATCTCCATTAGACAGAATACATACATTTTCACAAGACCTGAAACCTGAAACTTTGGTACAAATGTACACACTCCAAACCTCGAGATAAAAAAGACGGTGATCTGATGTTTTATCTGTGTCAGCGTACGTGAATATTAGTCCTTGTAATAACTATCACAGCTTTAAGCACCACCATATTTAGGTTCATATCATTTCAAATCTATTTATTTTCTCTGAATTTTCTGTTCAAACTACAAATTGGTTCTACACTCGTCTGTTAACTGACATGATAAATACTATCACTTGGCGAAAACGTTTGAGCCAAAAATAAATCTTTGTTATTTCACTAATTGTTGTCTTATGTCTTCTTTACATGTTCATTTAGAATGTATTTTTGTCATTGCTTTTATTTTGAGGTTTATTGCCTTGAATTGCGAAAAGCAAAATGCACCGTTATGTTTTCAACAACTTAAAAAACAACTATTGAAAAGCGAATCCTTTTATTTCAAGGAGCTAAAAGTTAAAAGAACTTTTATAATGTAAAACAAGAAAGGCTTTCTTTAATAAATTAAAGGTGAGTATGAATCCAAGAATCCAGTTAAATTTATGGTTACTATATAAAATTTTGTAAATAATAATGTAATACCTTTTGGTTTAGCCTACATTACCAGTCTTTCTTTAGGTTAGGTAATTGAAAATTTCCATCGGGACAACTGTGATTTCATATTTTCAGCCACATCAATTAATATTTTCAAATTGCTAAAAATGACGACAACATTGGAAAAGCTGAAAATCAGTTTGAAACAGAGTGAGCGTAGCTCTAAACATTTTTTAAATATTGTAGCGTAAACCTTGTCATCTGATCTTAATGGCGAACATGGACATAAGTGAGATTATTTATTAGGAGAGAGGTAATATTTCATTTGAAGAACGTGTAATCTGAACTTGATGCAGGTGGTGAATATAAAAATTCGGTAGTAATAAAGCTGAACACATAACATTTTATGGATCATCACTCCGTAAATATTCGGACATGCACTACTCCTAAGGAATATCTAGAGATTGGGCGAGATGTATTAAGCCAACGAATATAGAGATGAAAACACCAAACAATGCAAATTTCTAGAACCCGCCGACTGTTCATGTGCAAAAGACTGTTTTTTCATAGCTGTAGGTAATTCATACTGCGAAAGTTAACACGTATAATACAGGCTAAAATATGATGCAATAAACATAAATTGGTATTAACCCGCGCATTAGAGTTAGAATTAAAGATATTCGTCCCACCTTAAAAAACTTCCTAGCTCGTACATAAG
The DNA here is from genome assembly GCA_039090855.1 of Macrothele yani. NCBI lineage: Eukaryota > Metazoa > Arthropoda > Arachnida > Araneae > Macrothelidae > Macrothele > Macrothele yani. The sequence goes on along the minus strand of CM077034.1, from coordinate 181,214,029 downwards.
GGTATTTTTCCCTTTCTTAAACTACAATTATTGCAGCATAAGTTTACCTTAATTATGAGAGTAACTCTAATGCCTTTTATTTTATAAACAATATAGTTATTGACCCAACGGTGTGGTCATTTCCACATTTTCCGCTTCAAAATATACCCCTTAACTCAGTTTATTTCTTACATAATCGCTATTGATAAAATAATAGGGAATTTTGAAAACTACATTGCGATATTAAGGCAGAGTTTTTCGAATACATACCTAACATTTTTGTTCACTTTCCAATCAGTTTAAATTTGGTATTTTAGCAAATCCCTAATTACCCAAAGTCTGCGTTTTTCTTTGGAAGTGGTGATCTATCAGACATACGTTTTCAATTCTATGGATTTAAGGAAATCTAGAATATCGTCCTGTGAAATGAATATACAAAATAAGATCAGTAGTTTTAACTTATGGATACAAAAAATGGACCTTAACTAAAAAACATATACAAATACAACGTAGAATTGAATGAAGCAAAGAAAATTGCATACTTCATGCAATTTTCTAAGTTGAACACTTGGTGGACTCACTAATTTTGGAAACTGAATTACCTGATTGAATACAACAACAACAGGAACGAAGAAGATCCAGAAGCAGACTATGTCAAAGTCTCTTGGATGAAATTCAAATTTATTGCAGATTGACAAATTAGAAAATTTCTCAGTGCAGAAAATTGTGGAAAAGTCTTGACAAGATTTCCTCCGAATTGAGGGCCAGAATTAATGATGCTGCTGATGAATTGCATTATATTAAAGGAGATCAACTCTATTTCAAGGATTTTTGACGGATGTTTCAAATTTATGGTTTTTAGTCGATGAGCAAATATAGTACTATTTCTGTCGAAAATAATAACGCCTATGGAAGGAAAGTTTTCCGACAAGAGTAGTTCCCAAGACTATTCCCACAAGAGACGTGGGAATACCCTTGCGAATATGGGTCTGCGATTTGCGAAAACAATACCATTTCCCTTTTTGTATCACCATGGGAGATATGGCACTGCAACGACGAGAAACGCGTGTAATTTGCATAAGCACGACATCCTCCGGGCATAGCGTTGAGTATAAAAAGACAACGCTTGATATGACATGATATTCGAATGGTACTTGCCATGGCATTTTTCTCAATTAAAGAGCATTTGCTTATCTATCTTTAATTTAAAAACAGCGGTAATGCAAATGCTGCGTTCGAGAATTCCGTCGACTGAAGCTTGTGAGGACAAGCTCGGTCACCATTACAAACCTGAAAGGAATAACTGTATGGTCTGATGACATCGGATTTTTAGCAGTGAAACCAGGACGAGGGAATACATTGATTACGATAAGGTGTGGAAAAGGTTTCATATTAAATTTAGTCGTAATATCTCTCGCATGTCTAGAGCCCTGAGGAAAGGGAAACACATTTTATTACAACCCGGACTCACCACAGATGAAAATTTAGATTTTCACAATGTAGTAGGCAATATTTCGAATAACCGTTGTTTAAAATGTATATTCTTAAATCGACAAAGACCACCAGCTTAATATAAAGAGAAATTAATAGATTTTTTTAAGATTACTAGGATCTTTCCCGAAACATCTGCTATGAAAATTGCTAATGAAGCAAGTTTCTAGAGATATGAGGTTAAGGGGCTTCAGGCAATTGTGTGCTGTAGAAAGGATTTCTTTGGTTTGGAGAGTTTGAGGAAGGAGTTTTCAAGTTCTTTGTGAAATACGTTTGGTGCTGAAAGCAATACAATCTCTCCCTATTTTAGCAGAAATCAATTTATCGCGAACAACAGAACTACGTTATCCGTTTTTTTCGAGTACAATACCTATGTGACCCATAAAAAGCTTCTTAGTCCTGTTTCTGGTACAGAAGATGTGGAAGGAAGAACAAAGAGGCTCTCATTCTCACCTGATCTAATATTACATGTCAAGAAACGATGTTAAGTGCAGACACAGAACAGAAATAACCATTTCGGTCATCAGTGCCGTGTGAGGTAAAATATGCTTTTTCACTTTCTGTTATAAATTAAATACCATATTAGTTAAATAAATTATCAACTGCTGTAATTCACGTCATCAGAGAATTTAACATTATTATATTTTTCGTTTTTCATTGAACTCAGAAGACATTCCCTTTCTCGGCACCGGTTTACCGGAGAAACTACCCTGCTTGAAGCTTACCATGAAATATTGCTGACGCATATAGTAAATGGAGAGAAAGGATATGAATTCAACGGAAACTAGAGGGATAGTTGAGTCTTACCGAATTAAGCGATCTTTCAATACTGTTAGAATATATGGTATAGCAGCAGGTCGGCGTTTCTCTTAAATTAACTGTTTCTTAATATTGAATCATCAAAACTTCAATATTACAGGTATATAAAAATTTTCACTTTCTCCCGCTAGGGGGCACTGTAGCGGTCTAACCGTCCGGCGACGCGTGCTGTGAATTTGTACATGAAGCCAAGCATGGCGGTCGATAAATTTCATTTGCGGCAGTATTTATTATTCATGTTTAATTTAGGGAAGAGTGCGAGTAAAGCATATGGTTCAAGATGTCAGGCGTATGGCGGACGGTTTATGAGTGTCGAAGATGGTTTGCCAGGTTTAGGAAAGGTAATGTATCGAAGATGGTTTGCCAGGTTTAGGAAAGGTAATGTATCGAAGATGGTTTGCCAGGTTTAGGAAAGGTAATGTATCGAAGATGGGTTGCTAGGTTTAGGAAAGGTAATGTATCGAAGATGGGTTGCTAGGTTTAGGAAAGGTAATGTATCGAAGATGGTTTGCCAGGTTTAGGAAAGGTAATGTATCGTAGATGGTTTGCCAGGTTTAGGAAAGGTAATGTATCGAAGATGGTTTGCCAGGTTTAGGAAAGGTGATGTATCGAAGATGGTTTGCCAGGTTTAGGAAAGGTAATGTATCGAAGATGGTTTGCTAGGTTTAGGAAAGGTAATGTATCGAAGATGGTTTGCCGGGTTTAGGAAAGGTGATTTAAGCTTGGAAGATATCCCATATGCAGATAGACCGCAGGAACTCGCAGACAAAGGGCTGGAATCGCTGTTGCAGGAGGATGCCAAACAAGCTACCACGCAACTGGCAAAAATCTTGAAAATGGCTCATAAGACGGTGGTACGGCGTCTACAGACATTGGGAAGTTTGATAAGTGAGTTCCAAATATTTTAACGGGGCGTAATATTCATCAACTGTTGGGCATATGCATGTCGTTGCTAAAGAGGTTTCAAAGGAAGGATTTCTTGTGTAAGGTTGTCACCAGGTATGAAAATGGGTCTATTGCGACAACCCCTTATCAAGCGATCCTGGTTCGACCCAAGCCAGCAATCAACATCCACTGAAAAACAGGATATCCAGGGGGAAAAGGTGTTGTTGTTTATGTGGTTGTACAGGCTAACCGTGCTGTACTTCAAACTGCTGAAAACGGACGAAACGGTCACAGCACAAGGACTTGGCGATCAGTTGATGAAAATGAACGCCAAAATCGAGCAAAAACGCCCATCGGCAGGACGAGGTCGCCTCCCAGTCCTCCTGTTACACGAGGATGCAGACCACATGCCTCTGTCACCGTACTCGGCTTACTCTCTGGACATTGCACCCTCAGACTTTCATCTGTTTCTCTCTATGCAACATGTCCAACATCGGATCACCACAGTTCCAGAGGTGGAAAATTTCGTCACTGTGTTCTTCAGCTCAAAACCCGTGTTCTTCTACACAGGTACATTCATTTATTGCCTGCAAAATGGCAAAATGACATTGATCCTAACGGCCAATATTTCGTTGAATAAATGTGCACCTATTTCCTAATTCTTCCTTTATCCTTCCTCCTCAAAACGGCTGAAACTTTTGCATAACCTTAATAACAAAGAAACCGCACTTTGGTCGAATACGACATACCGTGGACGATCAATTCACGAAGATATCAGGTGTAAATTGTCATGACTAAGATAATTTTCCGTAGAAAGTGCCGAGCTTTTAGGAATTTCTGGAATCTTTACTTCGTTTGAAATTTATTTTGAAAAACATTAAAGGTGTTGTCTTTACTTCATTTCGGAAATTTGGCAAATAATCTACATTTTACTCTATTTGTTGTTTTGGGCGTTTCTGTGCTTTGCATCGAGGACAAAGTTCGTCCAATTTAATAAACCGAAGATTTTACATTGTTTAAAGGGGAAAGAGTGGAATCTCTCCAGCAATGTTCTGTTTGCAGAACAAAAATTATGCCTCTCTTCAACAATATCGAAATATAAATATACATTCATTCGCAATCTAGCAAGAAAATTTCATGTCTCAGGAATAAATAAAAATATATTTTACTTAGCAACCAGTGTACAGTGCAAACAAAGACTTTTCATGAATTATTAACTGCGAGAATTAATTCCTCCGACATACCTGTTACTTTATGTTTGCTTCTTTGAAAATAATCTGTATTGTATATCTGATGAAATTTGTTAAGTGGACCTTCTACTGTCCTGCGAATTGCAACTGCGCTTTAACAGTAAATGATATTTCTGGCACGGCTAACTGAGATTATCAGCTGTAACTGTTACTGCTCAAGGTTCTGTCACTTCGGCGATCTCGAAGGGCATTCGCGTACAAGAGAAATGCCACTTTTCGTCGCTAAAGGGTGCAGACGCCGACCCCAGTTAATGTTTGTTTTTTTGGCTGATCGTAATTAGTTTTTCATATGACGACCAGTTTAAACGTGCATTCATCATCATCATCATCATTGCAACCATTATTGATCCACTGCTGGACGAAGTTATCTCCAAGCCACTTCCACAACGATCTGTCTTGTGCCAGTCTCCTCTATGTTACCCCCGCATACTTTCGAATTTCATCCACGCATGTCCCATGTGGTCTTCTTCTGTGTCTTTTCATGTCGCTTGGAATCCAATCTAAAATTTCGACTGTCCATCGATATTCCGTCCTTCTCGCAGTATGTCCAGCGCATTGCCATTTCAGGGATTTCACTCTGATCATGATGTTTTCCACTATTGTCATTTTTCGGATCCACGAGTTCCTCTTCTTATCTCTTCTGGTTACACCAAGCATGCACCTCTCCATGCTCCTTTGAGTTGTCTACAGCCTTTGTATGTCTCTTTTAGTAACCGTCTCTGCATTGATCAAACACTTTTCTTTTAAGACATAATGGCATATTGCTCTTGAAAGTTATGCTGTTTCTTCGAAAATCTCTCCAGGCAAGTTTTATACGCCGATTAATTTCTTCATCACTGTGACCCTCATTTGATATCTGCTGTCCAAGATAAACATACGTATCTGTTATCTCCAGTTTTTCTCCATCAATCGATAAATCTTCATTTCTTGTAAAAGCATTGTACATCACTTTTGTCTTCTGAAAGTTTAATTTTAATCCCACATTTTTACGCTTGTCAGCAATTTCCTGGATCATACTCTACAGCTCTGATGGGGTAGTTGCAAAAATGACTAGGTCATCAGCAAGACGAAGGTGAGTTAGATACTCTCCATTAATATTTATCCCTTTGTTTTCCCAGTTCAGTGATTGACAGACATTTTCCAGTGTGGCATAAAGTGCTTCGGAGATATGGTGTCACCTTGTCTCACTCCCTTTCCAATTTTTATCTGTGTTGTATTTTTAAACAGCCGAATCTTTGCACTTGTATTTTCATAGATGTTATTAATAATATTAATGTATGCATCCTCAATACCGCAGGATTTCAGAGCCGTGGTAACTGCTGATGGTTTCACCGAATCAAAGGCGTTTTCATATTCGATAAACGCCATGCAGAATAATAGTTCATATTCCCTCGCTCTTTCAATTAGTTCTCTCAGTACGTGGATATGATCTATTGTGCTGTAGCCATCTCCTGAATCTAGCTTTTTCTCTCGGTTAAGCCATGTCCAGTGTTACCTTCAAGTGGTGTGAAGGAACTTTAGTGAACATTTTATATACCACTGATTGGAGGCTGGTAGATCTGTAGTTCCTGAGATACTCAGCGTGCATTATAGCGAGATAAATAGAGTCTGTTTTAATCTGTTTTCGTGAAGTTAATCATTTCAGTTAAGCAGCTGTATGAACGCAAAATAAGGTGCAACATTTATTTTATAGCTTATATCGTACTCAGATTGCAAAAGTTTACTTGATTGAATTCAATAACTACCATGGTGTACTGCTGTGAACCTTATTGTAACTCAAAAAAAGGGAAAACCAAAGGTTTTTGAGTATAATTCGGTTATTGGTTATTGAGTATCTTCGGTTATTGTGTGGTTAATCCACACAAAAACAGAACAATAACCTTAGATCAAGGGGAGAGTTTCTGATTCGGAAAGTATGGAATTGGGAGATTGCTGAGTTGGCGTACGAGATAGGCTTATCAGTTCGATCACACACACTGTTTGGGGGATGTTCCCTATTTCAATTTCGTTTCTATTCGAGTATTTCTGATACATTTTTTATCTGATTGCCATACATTGAATGTTTCTTATCTATGTTTATTGTGTGGCTTCGCTACATGATATGGAAACTTTGTGATTGTGATATTTCTGGTTTGAATTTTGAAAAATAGGTTAGCCATTTATTTATTAAATATCGAATATAAATTAGATTTTTTATGTAGTCAATGCTGTATTTCGAGAAAATCATTGCTTCAGGAAAAATATTGTTAACGTTCCTACGCTTTGAAATTCCAAAAAAAAAAAAAAAAATTTATTTCCTCACATTTAAAGACCAAAGTGCTGGATTTGTTTCACATTTTGAGTAAAAATGTCTTCATGGGAAATTTCCAGGGGAAAAAAATCCCTAAAAAAGTTTTTCCGAGACATTTTGAAGTCCTACCATGCCAGAGGTGTTCCACTGGTAATATAATTTCAGAATCTTAAAGTATAAGACTCCCAATCGTTAAAACTACAGAGACTACGGAGGAGGAAGAGAATGCTAGTGAGAGATTATCTGTAACAGCCTTGGGTGTGGATACACTGCAATCCAATATGGTACATAGTATTTGGACACTGCAATCAAAATTAAAACTAAGCACTCATATTGGAATTCTATTTCTTAGAATTTCATGCAATATTATCCCAGCAAGAAATTGGTTGCATAGGATTAAACTTTTATCTAATCCTAATTGTAAGTACTGTGGCTCAGAAGAAACTTTTCAACATATATTTGTAGATTGCAATATTGCAAAATATATCTGCGAGTGGTTAAAACAATACTTACATAATAGACATAAATTTACTGCACATCATTTTGTTCCATGTACCACTAGACTGCTCTGAATCTAAAAACCTAACAATTAATTATTTAATAGCAATAAGAAAAATAATATATGGAAAAATCGAAATGCCTCTTCTTACGAACAAAAATAAAAAAATACGGAGCAGATTAAAATAGCTATTAAATGTGATCTCAGAAGATTACTGGGGTTTGAAGATAGAATGTTTGGAGCTCACAAAGCTTTAATAAACGGAAAGTATCAGCACCAATAATATATACAAAAGAAACAAAAGTACTAAATAAAAAAATAAAATAAAGCATTTAAAATTAAATTATTAATAGTAAAAATGTGAAATATAATAAAACTGAAAAGTATAAATTATTAAACTAAACTCTTAAACACATATATTTTTTGCTCCCGATTTTTTTCAGTAATTTGTTGCAAATATTAAAATTTAATATTAAAATGAATTTTAGAAAAACTGGTAGGATTTCAATAATTTACTGAATAATATTCTATTGTATTCCGTGAAATACCTAACCAAAATGGAATATCATACATGAAAACTAAATTTCCAAACATATTGTAAACTTCCTGTAACAAGCGTGGAGTCTTGTGCAAGCTCTCACGCTCTCAGTTGGTTGTCTGCAATGTCTAGAATTATGAGGAAATCACAATTATTAATGGATCCTCTAATAATTTTAATAATTATGATAAAAATTATCAACTAAATGTCTTAATTTACTAAAAGGATGTATGAATGTGTTTAAATGAAAAATTAGGTAAAATATTATTAGATTCCTAAACAATATGTTATACATTTTTTCTTAAAAATTCCGCGAAAGTGATTCAAGTAAATTGTCCTATGTTTCAAATCAGCATTTTTTACTGAGAAGCCAATGTCAGAATTTAAATTGTATATGAACGGTAATTCTTGTAATTCTCTGCAGATGTTTTGTATATTCAATTCCATATTTCCGGATATACAGTTTTAATGGCGTTTCTTTAAGTGTATACGAACTACGCAATTAACACCTTTTAAACTACAAAAATTGGGTTGGTTAATAAATATTTTAATGTATTAAAAAAACTATCTACTGCGAGAGTTCGTTATTGTTGGGGTAATTACAAATTTGTTTATCTCATCTATCCGTTTCTTTACTCTATCCAATGGAACATTTGGCTAGCTCTTTTATAGAATTACGAATTCGTTGTTTTTCTAGCAGCGGAAGAAATTTAATAGCAAGACAAATCAAATGACTTCTCATCTAACATTTGTTCATTTACATGTCAAAATATTCCACAGAAGACCCTACGAAACGAATGGATGAGATTCCGCACCCACGAAATCCCAGCTGGAAATTTTTCCGACAAGAATCGTTAGGGTCGGCGTTCAGTCACACGATGGCAGAAATATGAAACACTACCTGTAGGTTGACGGATCCTTTAGCAGTAACATCCATAGTTGATGATCCCAGTTAGCTGTGTTTCTGATAATAAGGGGTTAATTTTAAACGTTTGACTGGAGTTTAGGAGTAAGCCTCCCTCATAATTAGGGTTAAAAACTTACATCACGGTTTCAAATAGGTTTTAAGGATATAATTTACGTAACTTATTTTAGTATTTAAATACTGCTTCTTAAGATGAATGCTACAAAAGGAAAAATAATTCATGAATGTAATAAGACTTCTCTCACCAATTTGCATACATACACAGACGAAGAGTGTAATAATATAACGCAATTTATTTTAACATTTTTATTTTTTAAGTGATAACGTCAATGATCGTCCACTAAATTTGGGGATACTAACACTCTGATCAAATTGGACGCGCGAAGTGCCTTCAAAGCTTTTTCTAAAGTGGCACGAAAGTGAGCTAATCATTCAGACCTCCTATTTCTAAATACGTTGGACTGTAACGTGCGCTATTGGAATTTATATCCCACAAATCGGTTAGCTAGAACCTGTTTTTCTTGTTAGAACGATCAAGTACCTGAAACAAAGAATAATTAAAATGAATATTTTAAATACATTTTTTTTTATTTACAGAATGATCCCCAAGATAGAAATACATTTTAAATGGTAAACCTCATAAAATGTCCCCGGGTAACCCAAATTCGAGGACGAGAGGGGGGGCGGAGGGTATTGTATTCTCCACACTTTTGATATTTCCATTTATTAAGAAATTTATCATAGTCCCACGTGTCATAAATAAAAAATAATTTCGGTTATAAATGTGAAAAATTGACATATCTGTTGTCACTTTAACGGATAAATGCAATAGAAGAGCACTCTTTTGGCAGGACATATTCTGTTACATAATGTATCACAACATTTAGAGTGTACCCACAACATATACAAATGCTGTAGGTACACATAATAGTTGTTTTTTCAAAATGTACGATACACTTATAATGCGTGATGTCTCTGTTAAAGAGGGACAAAATAAGAGCATTGATTTCATTGAAGTTGATGGGTGTTAAATAAGAGATAATATGACTTAATATATTTAAAAATTGTGTTTAGAAATAAAATATGTCCGCAAAAATATTTTTTAATTTCACTTATACCAAATAAACATAAAAGTAATTCAAAGGAAACATGTTTTAAATGTACGCTTCTAGTTTCCTTATGTCACTGGTTTGCATATAAGGCAATACGTAAATTTTTCATAAATTGAATTATGCATGGAGTGCATGACAAATTTTTTCTCGGAAGTGCTGAGTTTCTTCTGAAAATTGAGATAATTCAACATTAAGAATGTTGCTAAATTGATATTCGACTTTGTACAGAAAAGACGACCGAAAAAACGGGAGAGAGTTTCACGCTGAATGACAGGATTCCCTGCTGATGGAATAGGTTATTTCATTCATGAAATGCCATCCCTTTATACTCGTCTGACGCTGAACAAAGTGGCGTTTTCGACGCGACTCGTTCAGGTTTTACGACCCTGCTAGAGAGTTAGATGAAATTATGACGTGAAGTTACACTTATTTATATGACTCATATCTTAAATTACTCTGATTGGAATAGGTCAGCGAATGGAATTGCCACAAGATATTATGAATAGATCTTTTCCAGTTCTGTTTAAAGGATTGTTCAAAATAATTGTTACCTTTATGGACTCCTTCTTGTCTCCATAACTCATTGTCCACTTGTAAAATAAATCATGCATTTGTGTTATCCCGTCACTTACATTTATGTTAAATAGTACACACCTGAGCACAAGCAACGCGTCAAATGTCCTACTGAACAACAAATGTGATTTCCTTGACGTGCAGTTTTGAGTAAGAAATGTCTGAATAATGAATAAACGTATATATTATATAACTTCTCTTAATTTCTCTCTTACTTATGTTAAGTGTTATATATATTTGCGCAAATGAGTATTCAAGGCTTCGGAAGAGGGACAAAATAAGAGCAATTTTGTCCTTCGGCTTCGGAACAAAAGTGAATTGACGTTTTTACTCTGATGATGAATAATTAACCGTCTGGGTTCTAAGAAAATTTTCCTGTTTTGCTTTGACTTCGGCTCTTTATTCTGCGAACGATCTTTTCATCAGCGACAACGTCTTTCTTCTAAACCTACCTCATTGACGGCTGCCTGTTTTTACCTCCCTCTTCTAAAGGGTGGAACAAATGCCCCTGATTTATAACCGCGATAACAGTGACAATGGAATTAGGCTGATGGATTCTTCCCCCTGGTAATGGCAGGCAGGGGTTCAAACTTCCCTTTCTGAGGAATGCGCGCAGACAACATTGATAAAGGGAATCGTTCAAAAAGTATGTTTTTCTATGTTTTCAACGTTTCACGTAGAATGCTAGTTTCGTAGCGATTATAATTGCTTCCTTCAGATTATAAACAAATGTAACACAAACTCCAACTACCAACAAAAACTAAGCTTTTATTTACTATAAATTAATGTAACCTTGAATTCTGGTGAAATTATTTTTTGTGGTTTATTGACTTTAGTTTCCTAAGCTCCTTTGTTTAAATTGTAAAACACAACAACGAAAAAACATATAGCGTTCGCAATGGTTCAGTGTACAGTACTTTCGGCGAACATGAATTTATTGTCTTCTTTAAATAATGCGGAACAAATTAGCCTCACTCCCCTCAGACAGAAGATCATGTTTTAGCGATCCTATGAAAAAAATCGTGGTGTTGGAGGATAGACGTTTCATAATTCTTTGAGTTGAACAGTTTGAATGTCTTTTGTGCGATGTTCCCACCATTGTAATGCGTGATATACACACAACAGTAATCAGCGATTGAAATAATACCTGAGTATTCTGAACGTTTGCACTTTAAAAAAATCAAAAATTTATAAGCACTCAATGAATAAAACAACAAGAAAAAAATAACAATATGTGTAGATCTGAGAAACGAGAACTACATTGAATCAAAAGGATAGAATACCAATGAACAAGATTATTCTTTGAAATTCATTATCACAAGTTGACCTTTCACATGGCTGAGTAAATGTTTATCTTATTTGCAGGGGGATCTGTAAGTTAGGTGTAGCAGAACTGGCCACCCGGAGAAATGTCCACCGGAGAACTGGCCACAAAACTTTTAAGGGGTCGTATAAAAAATGCGTTTTTGACCGCTTCATGGCCACGACCCTCAGAGGTAGGTTATCTGAGGTATATAAAGTTTCCGTAATTTCGTCTTTTCTTAATTGCGGTAATTAATATAATTCTTTATAAAAAAGGTTTATGATCTACTACTCAACAAAAGATTTCTGGGTTTTCAAACTACAAGTTTGCAAATTGTCTGAGCCCATGTGCTGACTCAGAAAACCCTGGGGGGAAAGGGGGGTCGTGATATCAAAAGTTAAAATTACAAAGAAATTCTGGTCCGATCGGGAGATTTTCAGCGTTTACAAGCTACAACTGGATACATTATCTGAGGGAATGTACCTACTCAGCGCACCTGTGGGGGAGGGGGTAATACCTTAAATATAAAATATAAATTATTTTTGGTCCGATAGGGAGATTTTCAAATGCTTTTACAAGCTGCAACTCAAGAAATTATCTGAGGGCATGCGTAGTCAAGAAACCTGTCTGGGAGGGGGGGGGGGGTAATACCAATATTGTAAAATATAAAGGATTTCTGGTCCGATAGGGAGATTTTCATCATTTACAAGCTACAACTGGAAACATTATCTGAGGGCATATGCCTACTCAGGAAACGTATCGGAGAGGGGGGTTGGGAATACCAAAAGTATAAATTATAGAGGATTTCCAGTCTGATCGGGAGATTTTCGGCATTTACAAGCTACAAGTCGGCACCACATTATCTGAGGGCATGTGCTTACTCAGCAAACCTGTCGGGGAAGGGGAGGGTGAGGGGGTTAATACCAAAAGTCTAAAATATGAAGAATTTCCGGTCCGATCGGGTGACTTTCAGCATTTACAAACAACAACTCGACACATCAATCGAGTGCATGTGAGTAGAGGAAAAGGGGGACTTCTAGCGCACGGGCAGCCCTCCCATAGACTTGACATTGACTGCCCACGCGGCTGCCTACGCGGCTACCCCAGCTGTCCTCTTGTCAGAATTTTTGTCACGTGATCGTCCCCATGATGTGCTGCCCCCTAGCGGTGCTTCTTGGAACTTTCAATGGAACTTGGTTTTTGAGATATGGCAACGGTCAAATATGAAAAGGGGGACATAGGGAATGTCAACTCGATGTGCTGCCCTCTAGCGGTGCTTCTTGGAACTTTCAATGGATCTTTGATTTTGAGGGATGGCAAAAACCGAGTGGGGTCCGTTGGGATTTCTTGTATTTATTCCGATAGTTTTCAAGCGGGATTTTTCGCCCTCTTCGATGTTATTTTTCCCCGAAGGAAATTTTTCCGTAACGATGCTTCGGAATTTTCTTTCCAAGGAAGAAAGATGCTCTGATGGTCTTAGCGAGGTTCTAACTCACGATGATTTGGTTTCAAAAAATGGTCAGGTGGTCTCGTGTACTACATATTCACTCTATTTTATTTATTTTTTTAATTACTTTACGTTACTTCATGTGTTTTTATATGTTTTTTGTATGTTTTGAGGGAGTTTTTTCGCGTAGATGTAATGAATTTTCTGGGGAACTTTTGCTTTTCCACCATTTAATTTTATTTCAGTTCATGAGACGAGGAAATGCTTCTTTAGGAACGATTTTGTTCCTGTTTGCAGTAATTATTGGACATAGACTTCATGTTAATTCTGAGTCTTTCGCCTTTGCAATATTATTTTCTCGTAATTTTTTGGTTAGTTAAAGAACTCTACAGGTCTTTCAAAGTTAAAATTCTGATGAAACAATATTTTCTTACTTTATTTCGCATATCATTATAGCTTCCCAATTTCGCTATTTTACTTCATCTTTTTTTTGAAATTTCGTAAAACTTTTCAGTATGACAGTAATTTTTTTCTTATTTGGTCAAACTTGTGACTCCTTTTATTTAGACTATTTTTTTTCATTTCATTTCAACAAAACGATTATTTTAGATGTAGCAAATCATCAGATTTTTGTTTCCTTATATAGCATATTTTCAAACTTGCTTAAAAATACTCCTCAAAGCTTGCATGTAGTCAAATATGCATTTTTTTATTCCTTCCTAGTTTGCTATACTTTCCGTGGACTGTCCCAACAAGAAAGCATTCATTGTCAAGACAAAGAATCTAAAACCTTTTTTCTTACGAAAAAATTTGTATTCTTTGGGCTGTATATTTTTCTGTCTCGTCCGAAAAACATTCATCCTAGAGGCAAAGCTAGTGTTTCTGTTCTTCCCATAAACATTATTTTTTTAACGGTTTACTAACTCACCAGAAAAGCAGTTATTACCCACCCCTATAGCGAAAAAAAGAAGAAATTATTTCTTCTTTTCCATACATATCGACTCAATCTATTTCTTTTCGAAATGCTGGTCATGACATTTCAACTAAAATTTCACACTTTCACCAAAAATCATATTCTTAAACGAGCTATTTTTTTCTCTCACTTTATTTCATTTATAACGAAATTTTTATTGTTTCCTCACCTCATCAAAGTTAATACGAACTCCCTAATCTCATTGCTTTCCCTCATTTAGTTCGCTTTAAATTGAGATGTCTCAAAATTTCGCGTATATTTCTTTCACTAAATGTCCAGTTCTCCCGTATCTGTCCAATCATTTTTAACTTCTGTGCCTGCTGCATTATTTCTTTAGTCGTTTAGTTTCATTGACATTTTCTTTCGTTTTAATTAGGTTTTCATTATCGTATTTTTTATTCATTGTCTCAGCAGAAAAAGCTTTCATTCTGGAGACGTAGCGACTAAGTCCGTACTTCCTCTAAGCAATTTTTATTTCACGTTTTACTAATTCGTAAGAAAAGCAGGTGTTTCCAAACTTTCATCGAGAAAATATCGTATTCCCCTTATTTTACTTAGTATATTTTTCCTTCTATTCAGTGTTGTATAATTCTTAAAACTTTGGTCTATTTTTATGAAACTTCTTTTGTTTTTTTCTTCGCTTTTTTTCTGATTCAACCTATCAATCTTTTCCTATCGATTTAATTTCTTATTTTTCCATTCGACTTTACTTTTGAACAGAAATTTATCTAAAATCTTCAGATGTATTTTAGTCTCTAAGAGGCCGATTCATCCCTATTTCAAATAAAGTCATTGTAGGATTTTAGTGTAAATGCCCCTAAATCTTTAGAACTTCCTTTTCATATGTAGATACTAATTCCTCGAGGTTTAAATTAAATCATGAAAGAAGAGTGTTTTTACGCTCTCTCCAGTGAACGAAGAGTTTTTACGCTTTCCCCAATAAATTAACTTTGGAATCTCCCTTCCTTCTACTGGAAAATGACTATCTTGTGCGACTGTTTTCACGCTTCTACTGTTTGCTGGAAAACCTCATATGACATGAAATCACTTTGCTTGGTAGATTAAACTAAATTCTGGTTTTGAACTTTGAACACAAACTTAAGCTTGCAAAAGCATAGTTTTCTGAGCGAACTTAAACTGTCTAAGATGACAAAAATCTAAAACTGGAGACTCAATGGGACAGAGCGTTTGAACTTTGCCGTTCATTTAAGATTTAGGAGATCCGTAGTGAACCTCTACAAGGGAAATAAGCAGACCCTGATTTAGTCCACTGTTTCCAAGGAAGGTAGAAAGCTAGTGTCGTAATTCAAAAGATTATAAGTCAAGCCTCCCCAGGATTCAATTTCGGACGGACGATTAGTCAGATATCAATGCTTAGACATTGAAAAATTACTTCAGACAAATATTTTCTTACTTAAAAGCGCTTCAATTCAGAATTTGTATTACTTAAGATTTCCCTTAGTCAATATTTTTTCTATCTTAAAAACTTCTAAAGGGTTGATTTTGAAAAGAAAAAAACGAGTTCTCCCAAAAACGTAAAATTTCCCCAGACTTCTACGAGGAACCAAAATAATTGACGAAGCTTGAATGTTGTACTTCAACCCATTTCTTTCTCTTCATGTTTCATTCCATAAACTTTCTTAAAATTCCTATATATCAAAGAATTTTGTTAAATGTCTAAGTTCGACTCCCCCAGAAATTTTCTGAAAATGATAGTTTCTCTTTTTAAAAAAAATTCCAAAATAAGGATCCCTTCAATGAAACAAGAAATTCCTATTTAAAACATTCCATCCCTCTTTCTACTTCAAATACTCTCGTTGTAAATCTAAGGAGCTATTTTTTTTTTTTTTTTTTTTTTTTAATATTCATATATTTTTTCCTCTAATTTTAGAAGACATTTTCCCAAAATGTATGTACATATTACGATAGTAAAACATCATACAACTGCTTGATGTTCAATTCACTTCACGCTGTCTTAAGGAAATTCTTTCATTTTCTCATAACACCTAGACATGTTTTTTTTCTTCCCATTCACTTCAAAGACTTGAGATCAACTTAATGGAGTCCTTTGAGAAAAACTTTCATAGAAAAGCATAAATGTACTGAAAATGTCAGTTTTCTTAAAGAAATCATAAGAATAAGAATTTTTTTACTGAAACAAGTTTCCCCTGTTCAAAGCATTAAGTGGCTCTTTTCGCATCACATTCTGTATATCCTCATGTAAACTTTATTCTTTTTCTACTTCATATCGTCATTCGTTTCTTGTTTTTCCCTATGTAACTTGAAACTTCTTTTCTTAATCTATATTTTATAAAGTATCATTCCTCAGAGTTGATTTTCTTTCTCTCTCTCTCTCTCTCTCTCTTTTTTTTAAATGCATTCCTAAGTTCATATTGAGAAGGGTTTAAATTTTGATTGAAAGATGTTTGCAAAGATCGTTTTAGGAAAAGTTAAAAATAGATAAGGTTCGTTTCGGAAAAGTTGAAAACAGATAATGTTCGTTTGGGAAAAGTACATTCTCTTATAGGGTTAACAATGAAACACTTCATATTTTCTTAGGGACGGTTTTGATGAAACACGTTTCAGTAAAAACAGTGAAATTCCCATTCAATAACATGGGGAACTATGAAATTTAAGAATCACGTTTTCGTTCAAGAAAAATATTTTAAAAGGTCTATTTTCGACTCAGTTGAAAACGAACCAGGTAGAAAACAGAATGCAGTAGAAACAGTCAAAGCAAGTTCCTGAAAGTTAAAAATAGATGAGGTTGAAAATGGATGTACTAAAAATGTCTTAGGAAAGAAATTTTTATGAAACCCAATTTGTTTAGTTTTCCCAGGGTAGGGGGTCTTCAGTGAGAGCGCTTCACCTTTTAACTCAAAGAATAAAGCGAGTCAGTTTGAAACATTTCAAAATCCCCGAAAATAAGCCGTGTACTCTGGTTTCGGCTCAATACTGTAAAGCATTGCTCTCATACCAGTCAGAAATCCTCCCGATTGGTCACCTAATTGAAAACATCAGGCCCAATAACAATACCCAAATTTCCTTAAGAAAAGTCTAGCAAAAAATCACTAGTTCCCCGTTAAAACAATTGCATTCATCCTGCTACTGTTTTAAACATTTCGAAAAAGAAATTTCTTTTACTTTTTAAAGTTCTTCAAAGCTTAAATTTTTGTCTCATTTCAATAAAAAAATAATTTCACTTAAAATTTAATTAAAAAAAAATACTCTTTAAATGTATGCCTCAAAACTAAAAAATATTTACGCTTAATATTTCAATAAATAATAAATATTCCAAAACTCACCTTCTCACTGGCCGATTAAAAAAAAACTACATGAACAATTATCCAGTCCACTTGAATTCCCTAACATGAACTTTGATTACGGAAGAAAATAGGGAAACTGTCATAAAAATATTTCCTCCTAAATGAAAATCATGTTCAGGAATTGATTCCAGCCTGAATCCAATAGGACAGCTTTTCTCAGGTTGAACCTCCAGAACACAAGTGGAGACGAATGAAAACTCATCACAATTTTCAGATGGAATCAAAGCATTTGAACATCTGGGGTAACCGACGCACTGCTTCTTAACGAAAGAAACAGAAACGTCTGGAAGATTCATACTGCTTCTTTCCCAATGAATAAATGTGGAAAAAATAAAATAACGTTAGCCAGCTGATGGAAACAGAATTTGAAAAACTTGATGACGTCTTACTTTATTCAAACTTAGAACAGAACTAAAATTTACTCAGCGGTTCCTTTGCATACTGTGACCAATGCATGACCCTTGTCACAGCACGTGTTGGTGTGTCACCATGCGTCAGCGCTTCAAGGTGACTATACCCTTATCTTGTCATTTCGTGACGAAACGCTATCGACACTAATCAGACAAAGCGGACTACAGCTCAGAGCTTATTTTCAGGTAAATTCTTAGAGAAAAACGGAAGGATTTCATTATAGTTAATTTTCATATCTTGAGAGAACAAAACTAAAATATATTCGGTAAGAAATCCTTCCGTTTTTCTCTAAAATGATAGAGTAATACGGAAAGCGAAATAATTTAATCAGACACCTTGAAAGAATTCATCTCAGATTTAAAGCCGCTTTTGAAAAAAAAACAAGAAAAAACCAGTAAACTATGAAATACTTTGTTCTTCACAAAAAGAAAACACAGTGTACGATTTAAATATTTCATTTTTCTTAAAATTTCTCCAACGTAATGACGTAGGTCAACTGAGTCCAGAAATGCTTCGTCTAATTTAGTATTTCGATTCCGAGGGAGTTCTTTCCGATACTGTTAAGCTATTTTCTCAAAATCCAGTTGTAAAATAATTTTGGTCATGTTTATTTGATTGTCGTCGTAGGAGAATTCCAATCTGTTCATGTCCACCATGTCATACATTGTGTCCCCGAGAGTTTCTTCAAGCAGAACAGAGCCATCATTCCACAGAAATTCTTCTTTTGGTGTTTGTAATGTTTTCAAAGTCAAATATTTGTTTTCTTTCAAGGCTTTCTTAATTAAAGCTGAAAACGAAATGGAACGAAGAAACGTCTGTTGTATGACTCTTAACATGGTAGATTTCTTATCAGCTACTTTAGTCCAATGTTATCTGCACAGACAAATTTCAGATTTCAGAATTTCACCATCCTGACCCACATTTTCCTGAGTGAAATCCAATACATGGTGAAAATCTCGACTTATGCAGTCCTTTGAGTGGGGAATCGCTCTCATGAATGGGGGCAACGGTTAAAATCGACATTGATTAAAATTGGAGAGAGGGAAAATGTAAGAATTAAATAAATAATGCATAGGCAGGATTCCCGAAAACATAAAAAAGTATAAGTTTTATATAAAAAAATTCCATGAAAAATATTGGAGGGGCGAAAGATTTTCCACATCGCCATCCATTCCACCCAAAGTTAAACAAATACGTGTACTGACAACAGAGATTTAATGGACTTCGTTAAATTTTGGGAGGAGTGGAAGACGATGTGAGAAATCTTTCGCCATTCCAATATTTTTCATGGAATTTTTTTTATATAAAACTTATATTTTTTATGTTTTCGGGAATCCTGCCTATGCATTATTTATTTAATTCTTATATTTTTCCTCTCTCCAATTTTAATCAATGTCGATTTTAACCGTTGCCCCCTTTAATGAGAGCGATTCCCCACTCAAAGGAATGCATAAGTCGATATTTTCACCATGTATTGGATTTCACTCAGGAAAAAGTGGGTCAGGATGGTGAAATTTTGAAATCTGAAATTTCTCTGTGCGGAGATAATTGGACTAAAGTGGCTGATAAGAAATCTACTATGTTAAGAGTCATACAACAGACGTTTCTTCGTTCCATTTCGTTTTCAGCTTTAATTAAGAAAGCCTAGGAAAAAAAAATAATTTGACTTTCGAAACATTACAAACACCAAAAGAAGAATTTCTGTGGAATGATGGCTCTTTTCTGCTTGAAGAATCTCTCCGGGACACAATGTATGACATGGTGGACATGAACGGATTGGAATTCTCCTACGACGACAATCAAATAAACATGACCCAAATTATTTTACAACTATGATTTTGAGAAAATAGCTTAACAGTATCGGAAAGAACTCCTCGGAATCGAAATACTAAAGTAGACGAAGCATTTGTGGACTCAGTTGACCTAAGTCATTACGTTGGAGAAATTTTAAGAAAGAAGGGAATATTGAAATCGTACACTGTGTTTTCTTTATGTGAAGGACAAAGTATTTAATAGTTTACTGGTTTTTTTTTTTTCAAAAGCGGCTATAAATCTGAGAAGAATTCTTTCAAGGTGTCTGATTAAATTATTTCGCTTTCCGTATTACTCTCTCATTTTAGAGAAAAACGGAAGGATTTCTTACCGAATATATTTTAGTTTTATTCTCTCAAGATATGAAAATTAACTATAATGAAATCCTTCCGTTTTTCTCTAAGAATTTACCTGAAAATAAGCTCTGAGCTGTAGTCCGCTTTGTCTGATTAGAGTCGATAGCGTTTCGTCACGAAATGACAAGATAAGGGTATAGTCACCTTGAAGCGCTGACGCATGGTGACACACCAACACGTGCTGTGACAAGGGTCATGCATTGGTCACAGTATGCAAAGGAACCGCTGAGTAAATTTTAGTTCTGTTCTAAGTTTGAATAAAGTAAGACGTCATCAAGTCTTTCAAATTCTGTTTCCATCAGCTGGCTAACGTTATTTTATTTTTTCCACATTTATTCATTGGCAAAGAAGCAGTATGAATCTTCCAGACGTTTCTCTTTCTTTGGCTAAGAAGCAGTGTGTCGGTTCCCCCAGCTGTTCAAATGCTTTGATTCCATCTGAAAATTGTGATGAGTTTTCATTCGTCTCCACTTGTGTTCTGGAGGTTCAACCTGAGAACAGCTGTCCTATTAGATTCAGACTGGAATCAATTCCTGAACATTATTATCATTTAGGAGGAAATCTTTTTCTGACTGTTTCCCTATTTTCTTCTGTAATCAAAGTTCATGTAAGGGGATTCAAGTGGACTGGAGAATTGTTAATGTAGTTCTTTTTTTTTTTTTTAATTGGCAAGTGAGAAGGTGAGTTTTGGAATATTTATTATTTATTGAAATATTAAGCTTAAATATTTTTTAGTTTTGAGGCATACATTTAAAGAGTATTTTTTTAATTAAATTTTAAGTGAAATTATTTTTTATTGAAATGAGACAAAAATTTAAGCTTTCAAGAATTTTAAAAAGTAAAATAAATTTCTTTTTCGAAATGTTTAAAACAGTAACAGGATGAATGCATTTGTTTTAATGGGGAACTAGTGATTTTTTGCTAGACTTTTCTTAAGGAAATTTGGGTATTGTTATTGGGCCTGATGTTTTCAATTAGGTGACCAAACGGGGGATTTCTGACTGGTCTGAGAGCAATGCTTTACAGTATTGAGCCGAAACCAGAGTACACGGCTTATTTTCGGGGATTTTGAAATGTTTCAAACTGACTCGCTTTATTCTTTGAGTTAAAAAGGTGAAGCGCTCTCACTGAAGACCCCCTACCCTGGGAAAACTAAACAAATTGGGTTTCATAAAAATTTCTTTCCTAAACATTTTTAGTACATCCATTTTCAACCTCATCTATTTTTAACTTTCAGGAACTTGCTTTGACTGTTTCTACTGCATTCTGTTTTCTACCTGGTTCGTTTTCAACTAAATCGAAAATAGATCTTTTAAAATATTTTTCTTGAAGGAAAACGTGATTCTTAAATTTCATAGTTCCCCATGTTATTGAATGAAAATTTCACTGTTTTTACTGAAACGTGTTTCATCAAAACCGCCCCTAAGAAAATATGAAGTGTTCCATTTTTAACCCTATAAGAGAATGTACTTTTCCCAAACGAACATTATCTGTTTTCAAATTTTCCGAAACCAGGCTTATCTGTTTTCAACTTTTCCTAAAACGATCTTTGCAAACATCTTTCAATCAAAATTTAAACCTTTCTCAATATGAACTTAGGAATGCATTTAAAAAAAAGAGAGAGAGAGAAAATCAACTCTAAAGAATGATACTTTATGAAAAATAGATTAAGAAACGAAGTTTTAAGTTACATAAGGAAAAACAAGAAACGAATGGCGATATGAAGTAGAAAAAGAATAAAGTTTACATGAGGAAATACAGAATTTGATGCGAAAAGAGCCACTTAATGCTTTGAACAGGGGAAACTTGTTTCTGTAAAAAAATTCTTATTCTTGTGATTTTTTTAAGAAAACTGACATTTTCAGTACATTTATGCTTTTCTATGAAAGTTTTTATCAAAGGACTCCATTAAGTTGATCTCAAGTCTTTGAAGTGAATGGGAATTAAAAAACCATGTCTATGTGTTATGAGAAAATGAAAGAATTTCCTTAAGACAGCGTGAAGTGAATTGAACATCAAGCAGTTGTATGATGTTTTACTATCGTGATATGTACATACATTTTGGGAAAATATCTTCTAAAGTTAGAGGGAAAAAATATATGAATATAAAAAAAAAACCCAGAAACAAAAACAGCTCCTTAGATTTACAACGAGAGTATTTGAAGTAGAAAGAGGGATGGAATGCTTTGAATAGGAATTTCTTGTTTCATTGACGAGATTCTTATTTTGGAATTTTTTTAAAAGAGAAACTATCATTTTCAGAAAATTTCTGGGAGTCGAACTTAGACATTTAACAAAATTCTTGGATATATAGGAATTTGAACAAAGTTTATGGAATGAAATATGAAGAGAAAGAAATGGGTTGAAAGATTCAAGCTTCGTCAATTTTTTTGGTTCCTCATAGAAGTCTGGGGAAATTTTACGTTTTTGGGAGAACTCGTTTTTTTATTTTTTTTTTCAAAATCAACCCTTTAGAAGTTTTTAAGATAGAAAAAATATTGACTAAGGGAAATCTTAAGTAATACAAATTCTGACTTGAAGCACTTTTAAGTAAGAAAATATTTGTCTGAAGTAATTTTTTAATGTCTAAGCATTGACATCTGACTAATCGTCCGTCCGAAATTGAATCCTGAGGAGGCTTGAGTTATGAGCTTTTGAATTACGTCACTAGCTTTCTACCTTCCTTGGAAACAGTGGACTAAATCAGGGTCTGCTTATTTCCCTTGTAGTGGTTCACTACCGATCTCTTAAATCTTAAATGAACGGCAAAGTTCAAACGCTCTGTCCCATTAAGTCACCAGTTTTAGATTTTTGTGATATTAAACAGTTTAAGTTCGCTCAAAAACTATGCTTTTGCAAGCTTGAGTTTGCGTTCAAAGTTCAAAACCAGAACTTAGTTTAATCTACCAAGCAAAGTGATTTCATGTCATATGAGGTTTTCCAGCAAGCAGTAGACGCGTGAAAACAGTCGCACAAGATAGTCATTTTCCGATAGAAAGAAGGGAGATTAACCAATGTTTTAAGAATTATACAACACTGAATAGAAGGAAAAATATAATAAGTGAAATAAGGGGAATACGATATTTTCACTCTCAAAGTTTGGAAACTCCTGCTTTTCTTA
This sequence comes from Macrothele yani, assembly GCA_039090855.1. Classification (NCBI taxonomy): domain Eukaryota; kingdom Metazoa; phylum Arthropoda; class Arachnida; order Araneae; family Macrothelidae; genus Macrothele; species Macrothele yani. The sequence goes on along the minus strand of CM077034.1, from coordinate 181,190,919 downwards.
CGAATTAGTAAAACGTGAAATAAAAATGTTTAGAGGAAGTACGGAATTAGTCGCTATGTCACCAGAATGAAAGCTTTTTCTGCTGAGACAATGAATAAAAAATACGATAATGGAAACCTAATTAAAACGAAAGAAGAGGTCAATGAAACTAAATGTCTTAAGAAAAAATGCAGCAGGCACAGAAGTTAAAAATGATGGGACAAATACGGGAGAACTGGAAATTTAGTGAAAGAAATATACGCGACGTTTTGAAACATCTCAATTTAAAGCGAACTAAATGAGGGAAAGGAATAAGATTATGGGAGTTCTTATTAACTTTGATGAGGTGAGGAAACAATAAAAATTTCGTTATAAATGAAATAAAGTGAGAGAAAAAAATAGCTCGTTTAAGAATATGATTTTTGGTGAAAGTGTGAAATTTTAGTTGAAATGTCATGACCAGCATTTCGAAAAGAAATAGATTGAGTAGATATGTATGGAAAAGAAGAAATAATTTCTTTATTTTTGGTATGGGGGTGGGGAATAACTGCTTTTCTGGTGAGTTAGTAAACGTTAAAAAAATAATGTTTATGGGAAGAACGGAATCACCAGCTTTGCCTCTAGGATGAATGCTTTTTCGGACGAGACAGAAAAATATACAGCCCAAGGAATACAAATTTTATCGTAATGAAAAGGGTTTTAGATTGTATGTCTTGACATTGAATGCTTTCTTGTTGGTACAGTCCACGAAAAGTATAGCAAACTAGGAAGGAATACAAAAATGCATATTTGACTACATGCAAGTTTTGAGGAATATTTTTAAGCAAGTTTGAAAATATGACAAAAATCTGATGATTTTCTACATCTAAAATAATCGTTTTGTTGAAATGAAATGAAAAATAAAATAGTCTAAATAAAAGGAATCACAAGTTTGACCACAAGTAAGAAAAAAAATTACTGACATACTGAAAAGTTTTACGAAATTTCAAAAAAAAGATGCAGTAAAATAGCGAAATTGGGAAGCTATAATGATATGCGAAATAAAGTAAGAAAATATTGTTTCATCAGAATTTTAACTGTGAAAGACCTGTAGAGTTCTTGAACACACGAAAAAATTACGAGAAAATAATATTGCAAAGGCGAAAGACTCAGAATTAACATGAAGTCTATGTCCAATAATTACTGCGAACAGGAACGAAATCGTTCCAAAAGGAGCATTTTCTCGTCTCATGGACTGAAATAAAATTAAATGGAGGAAAAGCAAAAGTTCCCCAGAAAATTCATTACATCTACGCGAAAAAACTCCCTCAAAACATACAAAAAACTTATAAAAACACATGAAGAAGTAACGTAAAGTAATTAAAAAAATAAATAAAATAGAGTGAATACGTAGTACACGAGACCACCGGACAATTTTTTGAAACCAAATCATCGTGAGTTAGAACCTCGCTAAGACCATCAGAGCATTTTTCTTCCTTGGAAAGAAAATTCCCCAGCATCGTTACGTAAAAATTTCCACTGGGGAAAAATAACATCAAAGAGGGGGAAAATCCTTCTTGAAAACCACTCGAATAAATACAAAAAATTCCAACGGACCCTGCTCGGTTGTTGCCATCCCTCAAAATCAAAGATACACCGAAATGTCCAAAAAGCACCGCTAGGAGGCAGCACATCGAGTTGACACCCCTATATCCGCCCCCTTTCCCACTCGGTCGTTGCCATCCCTAAAAATCAAAGATTAATTGAAAGTTCCGAGAAGCACTGCTAGGGGGCAGCACATCGTGTTGACATCCCCTATGTCCCCCACTTTCCACACTCGACCGTTACCATCTCTCAGAAACAAAGGTCCATTGAAAGTTCCAAGAAGCACCGCTAGGGGGCAGCACATCATGGGGACGATCACGTGACAAAAATTCTGACAAGGGGACAGCTGGCGCAGCCTCGGGCACAGCCGCGTGGGCAGCCAATGTTAAGTCTATAGGAGGGCTGCCCCTGCGCTAGAAGTCTCCCTTTTCATCTACTCATGTGCTCAAGCATTCTAAAATATCGGTATTTCTCCCGGCAGGTTTCCTGCGTAGGCACATGCATACAGGTGATGTGTCGAGTTGTAACTTGTAAATGCTGAACATCTCCCGTTTGGACCAAATATCCTTTGGATTTAACACTTTTGCCCCCCCAAAGTGTTTCCTGATGCAGCACGTATCCTCAGATAATTTGTTGACTTGTAGGTTGTAAATGCTAAAAATCCCCGCCCGACACAGATTTCCCGCGTCAGCACATGTCCGCAGAGAGTTTGTTGAGATGAAGTTTGCAAACGTTCGAAATCTCACTGTCAGAAATACTTTGTATTTTACACTTTTGGTATTAACCCCCCCTCCCGACAGGTTTATTGAGGCAGCAAAGTCCGTCAGATAATTTGTTGAGTTGTGACACGAAAATATCTCCCGATCGGACGAGACATTCTTTATCATTTACACTTTTGGTGTTATCCCCCACCCACCCATCCCCGACAGGTTTCCTGGGTAGAAACATGCTCTCAGATAATTCGTTGAGTTGCAGCTTGTAAACGCTGAAAATCCCCAGATCGGACCAGAAAAACTTTATATTTCATATTTTATGTTTTAAGCCACCCCCCTCACCCCGCCAACCGACAAATTTCCTGGGTTTGCACATACTCGCAAAGAATTTGTTTAGCTGTAGTTTATAGAAAAATATCGTAAATGAGAAAATGCGAAATTACGGAAATCTTATCTTTGTCAGATAACCAATCTCGGGTGACGTAGCCAATGAGCAGTTCAGAACGCAATTTTTTTACGGCCCCTTAAAATTATTGTGGCCATTTCTCCGCTTTGTCTTTGGCCCGAAAATCATGGAAATGTCTATAATTTCTAACTGAAACTGAAATATTAAAAAAATATATTTGGGGAATACAGCCACACGAAATTTGTTTATACAGAACAATTTTATGGCACTGAAATTCCAATGTGGCCAGTTTTCCGTGTAGCTAGTTCTCGGCTGGCCACTTCTCCTTATCCAGTGTAAATTGTGTGAAACAGTGTGTATTATCGAATGACGCTTTTCTTCCCGGAAATTCTGAAATTTACAACTTCCCGCCAAAACGGCGGAACAAATCGGCTGGTAATTGGAAAATTCCCCCACAAGAAAAGTCCCCCGTCAGGAAACGCCCTCACTTCGGAAAAGTGCCCCACCTTCTTTAGTCAGGGACCATGCACAAATTGCATTTGACCCAAAATTTCGAATGTGTGGTAGATTTCCGGTGTGAACATTTCCATTTCCACGCTGTTCAAAACCAGATGCAGCCAAACAACATGCACAAATATGTGAGGAAAAATTCCAGGGTCGGCATTTAAATATTTTTCGCTGTTTATAGTAAGAAACTGTCTTCCAAGTAGCTGGATGAGGTGAGGGAAATATTCGGGTTTGTATTTAGACTGTTATCGCGCTTTTTAGTTAAATACGGTCTTGTAATCAACAGACTGACAGGGTGGGAGAAAATTTCTGGAACGGCATTTTAAACTTCTACTGTTCTTTAGGGTAAAAATCGGTTTACAATTAGCAGGGTTGGATGAGGGAAATTTCCGGATTAGTATTTCCAATATAACCGCGGTTTTTAATGGAAAACGTGTCTTACAGTAAGCAGGCTGACACTGTGGAGGAAATTCCTGGATCGGCATTTAAATCTTTTACCGATGTTTATAATAAAAAACCGTCTTGCAAGTAGTTGGATGAGGTGGGGAAAATTGCCTGGTTAGTATTTCCGCTCTTACCGCGCTTTTTTTTTTTTTATGAAAAACGGTCTTACAATCAGCAGGCTGACAGGGTAGGGAGAAATTCCGGGATCCGCGTTTCGACTTTTAGGATGGTGTGGGGGAAATTTCCGGTGTCGTCTTCTCTGTGTTCGTCCACTTTAAAACATCATTCAGCCGTACAAGTAGCACACATATGTGGGGGAAATTTTCTGGTTTGGCCTTTCAAACCTTTATCGGAGTCTGTAGTACTGCGAGTAGCTGGATGAGGTAGGGGGAATTTCTGGGTTAGTATTTTGACTGTTATCGCGCTTTTTTGGGAAAAACGGTCTTACAATAAGTGGCTGACAGGATGGGGGAAAATTCCGGGGTCGGCATTTCAAACTTCTACTGTTGTTTAGGGTAAAATTCGGTTTACAATTAACAGGGTTGGGTGGGGGAAATTTCCGAGTTAGTATTTCCACTCTTACCGCGGTTTTTAATGGAAAACGTGTTTTACAGTCAGCAGGGTGACAGGATGGGAAGAAATTCCGGAGTAGGCATTTCAAACTTTTTTTTTCTTTGTTGATAATAAAAAAACCAACTTGCAATTAGATGGATGACGTGGGGGAAAATTCCGGGTTAGTAATTCCACTCTTACCGCCGTTTTGAAAGGAATATTGTCTTACAATAAGAAAGCTGACTGGTGGGGATAATTTCCGGGTTAGTATTTCGACTGTTACCGCGGCTTTTAGCGGAAGATTTTCCGGCGCACTTCTGTAGATTAATAGAACTCTGTGGACAGAAATTTTCCGACAGTATTTCATAAATATGAAAAATTCACATACGTTTATCTGAGTTTCCTAAATTCTTAGAGGGCTGCCCTCGACATGTGTTCTAATTGCGTAGAGATTCTCTTTTGGAATGGGGTGGTGGAGAAGTGGAGGGGAGGGGCCGTGGCTGAAGGAAAAGTTGTGTGTGTTGAATCCCACCGAAGACAAACGTAGCATCGCGCATGTGCAACGCATTGACCTTGACGTTCTCGCAAAACACCAAGGATTTTAGGTTAAAATGTTTGATATGTGAACGTTATGAATATATAGGCGATAGATCAAAAACTGTTAAAAAGGCCTAAGTGCATAATATTTGATATATAAACGTTATGAATATAAAAGCGATAGATCAAAAACTGTTAAAAACTCCACGTATTTGTTCTGCATGTATACGGCTGCATCTTGTTTTAAAGTGGAATACTAATCCGGAAATTTCCTCCGCCTCATCCAGTTATTTGCAATACGGATTTTTACTATAACATCGATAAAAATTTCAAATGCCGACCCCGGAATTTCCTCCCATCTTGGCAACCTGCTTATTGTAAGACTGTTTTTCACGAAAAATCGCGGTAATAGTCAAAATATTTACCCGGAAATTTCGCCCACCTCATTCAGCTACTTCCAGTACTATAAACTGCGTTAAAGGTTTGAAATAACGACACCGGAAATTTCCCCCACATATTTGTGTCACTTGTACGGCTGAATGTTGTTTTAAAGTGTATGAAAATCGAAATAATGGCACCTGAAATTTCTCCACGCCATCCTAAAAGTCGAAACGCCTATATCGGAATTTCTCCTAACCCTGTCATTTTGCTGACTGTAAGACCGTTTTTTACAAAAATGCACGATTAAGAGTAGAAATACTAACCCGGAAATTTCCCCCACCTCATCCAGTTACTTGGAAGACAGCTGTTTACTATAGACAGCGAAAAATGTTTGAAATGCCGATCGTGGAATTTTCCCCCACATACGATGTCAGATTCACTTTCTGTGTCTGAGTCTGAAAAATTTCGGCGTCTGTAGATGGCAGCAGAGCATCTAGATCGCTGTCGATGTCCATTTTGGCACCTAATAAACTTCGACTCCCTGTCTTCCTCACCAACAGAATACAGAATAACAATGAGAGTGTAACAAATGCTCGTAGCAACAGACGAAACCTTTCAACTGAGGATCTTTGATACCGCCTTAAGCTATGTATAACCAAGCAGAGAAGATTCCTAGAAATGGCCCAAGGAAGGAAGGGCGCCAACTGCAATCAATGAAATCTTAACATGGAAGAAAGTATCCCACCCTCCTAAAGAAACCCTATTGTGCTGAATGGGATTATCAGGTAAAATTTTACAAGGACGCCGCCGATCGCCGACTGTGGGCTATAGAATACAAGGGCTCAGACATCTAACCCTTTCAGAACATTGCGCCGCCAAGGCGCTCACACTACCTAACAGACGGGCAAAACCGCTTTTATATCACCGATTTCACACGGTTGAAGAGTCTCCGCTAGTAATTAGGGGTGGATCTTGACACCAACAAAGCAAACAGGTGCGTAAGGCAGCATTTCGGTCATCTTTTGTTTCCCCTCCTCAAAACTCCACTAAATACAACATGCCGGTAGTTGTAACAGAGACGGCAACTTGGTTTGAAAAACAATATAGTTTTGCGTCCATTGATATACCTATGGAGTTCTGACAAAGTAAAAGAAATAAGGTCAATTATTTTCATTTTTTTTTATTTATTCATTTTTTTAAACACCGCCGTGATCAACTCGATGAGTTATAAGTAGTCACCCGTTTCTAATTTAGGGCCTCTGGCTCCAGGTAAGCTAGAGAGCCAGTGACGTAAGACAAACACATGTATGCCTAACGGGATTCGAAGCCAGACCCATCTCGGTAAAAGAAAATGATTAGTTTGATCACTGAGCCACCGGAGCAATTATCATTTTATAAAACATGTTGGCGGAGGAGATTAAATTTAATAAAAATCTCTTACTTATAACCAACATATTTTCTACTTGAAAATCTTGTTTTTCTCTAAGAAAGGTTTTCTGTTTATAGAATTATTTTAAAAAATAAGGGAAGCATTTCTAAAGTGCTATGTGTATCTTTCAGCGGCGTTCGCCGATGCGTTTGTTTTGTTTGAAATCATGGCTAATACTATCCCGTGGCAGTAACTGATGGGTTTGTTCACAAAAAAGATCGCAGATTATCATTTTGAAATGAGTTATATACTCAGCTGTGCCCACCTCCACACGAACTCACCCGGAAAAGTTCGCAACGCAGCTCAGAATATAACAGAAGAGCGTGGTCTATAACATTATTTTCAGAAGTGAAAAAAGTGTATTTCAAACATAAATCAAATGCAACTGACCGAACGTTACAGGTATCTGAAATAATAATTGCTTTCTTATTTATTCCATTCAGTCGTTAGCACGGCTTTTATAAAAACAGATGATATTTATGTTATCCCTTTGTCTGCGCATCCGTCTGTCTGTGGACACCACTTCTCTGCAATTGTTAGTCCGATTTGCAAAAATATTTTTGCATTGGGATGCTTGAAATATGAGAAAGATAATTCTTGTACTCCGTATGTTGTTGTTTTTTTTCGATGCTCATTTTCGTCGCAGAAAGGGCCGTAAATGCAGATGACATTGAATTCAAAATATATTTTGTACCATCTATTTGCTTCTAAATATTCGGTTATTTCTTTTTTTTTTCGATGCTATTAATATTGAATATAATTTTAGGTACAGTCTATTTTTCAAGTACAGCATAGATTTTCTGCTAGGGTACGTTAAGTTAAATTGTATTTCCCCCGATATCTCTGCTTCTAAAACTCAGATTTAAAAAATCGGAAGCAGCTCGTGATGGGAAATGTTTTGCATATATATTTTTATTTTTAGTAAAGAACGGTTTGGCCATCAGGAAGCTATAAGTATTTATTTCTGCTTTTGATGTATTTGCAGAAAAATTTTAAATTCTGAAAACTCGATTGAAAAAACGCCTCGAAAAATCTTTTCAGAGTACTTTCTTTTAAACGACGCATAATTTTTCCGCCAGGAGGCATACATGTATATCTTATTCTCGTCGATATAACTCAGTTTCTAAGAGTCCGCGGCGAGAAATCTTCTTAGCAAAGAAAAAAAAAAAAAAAAAAAAAACGCCGACTCGTAGCATTTCGGCAGTACAGACAGAATAAGAAAACTTAGATCTGTTGTTCTGCATTCGAGTGGATGGTACGGATTTACAAAACGCATTCCATCGTACGATATTTCGTTCGCATTGTCCTTCTAATTTTTTTTTCAAAAACAATTTTCAACGGCTTTAGCTGCATACTTGCAAAGTAAATATTCATTAGAATCGAGTAAATAAAACTACGCTATAGTGAAGCAAGCTCTAAAAATAATCTTATTAAAACCTCCCTGAAGTACAACTCCCCTTCTAAGAAATCTGCGCGGGCATCGGCAAATTAAAAAATGCCAAAGTGAAGTTGTTGTCCATGAGAGAAAAAACGAAATTCGTGTTGCAACTGTAACAGTCTATTAACGACGGCGCATTGACAGTTTTGATATCCAGAACTTTCAACACCTCTAGTGGGTATACATGAACAATTTGAAAATTTAAAAGAAAAGAAATGTAATATGGCGTTTTCTTTCTTTTCGCACCAGAAAGAGTTTTATCAAAAGTCTGTACAATCAAAGAAAATTCTATGTGCATTTTTTGCGGTGTCAGTAGAAGGATATATGCAAACTAAGAGAATAATGACCTATCGCCCAAAATACCAGCGGTGGTGCTGTTAGCTAAAATTAATTTAAAGTTAACTAACACCGCTTTTTTAAATGCATTCATTTAAATTTGGTCCATTTCTGGTAGTACCTCCACGGGGAAGTTAGCTAATCAACTAAACACTTTATATATTTCATAGGTAAAAGCTCTACACTAAAATGTTACATGAGAAATTATTTTTCGAAGTAAAGAGTATTTTCAGGAGGGTCGCTATTTATTCTGGTCATTGTTTGGCGAATTGAGTGTCTTGAAACCTCGATCAATACAAGCATATTGATAGGTAAAAGGCACTCAGCATGAATATTGTTCCAGGCAATATTACAAACGATCATTTAAACATAAGCTTTTACATAGCTAAACATAATCCTGTTTACTAGAATACAGATGCTTGGTTATGTGTACACAACCAAAAAATGCCCCAAATTTTGGAAAATTCAATTGAGACTCCCTTATTTCGATTTTGCCGAGAAACCTTTTCCAGACTGAAGCTTTACTGGTAGGAGCAAGTTAACACTCTGACAACACGGACGGGTTAAAATGTACAGGAAGTTTTAACCCCCTTTTTGTAAAGGATTTCGAATGCCCAATAGACCGCTTCAATCGAAAAAAAATTTAATTTTATTTATTTTCCAAATTATTTAGTGGAGGCAATTCCAACGAATTTAATGTTCCTTGCGGGCGATTTACTCATACAGAAGAAAACTTGTATTATTATTTCCTGCAAAACCAATAATGTATCCTAAATGGTCTATCTAATAATAACGATATGTTTAAAGTAACGCAATAAGCAAAATCATGTCACAACTTGGCTCCATGTAGCCAACTGCATTTCACGAATAGGGAGTAACATTTTGAAAGGCCGTGTAGCAACAAATTGATTTGTAAAACGCAGTGCACAAAAATGTTTTCACCATCAACCATGTAAGACATATTTGCTCTTATTTTTTTAATCTGATGATTTTAGGAAGATGTATAGAGAAATATCTGATATGAGCTTTCAGCCGTTCTCCGAAGTGTTGTGCATCATTTGCAGCAGTAAAATGCCCACAAGTTTCTTTTTCCGTTATGGAAAATATCTGACTCAGATATATGTTTTCAGAAGAATTTCAGGGATCCTAAATTCTGATCCAAATGCATGGAAAACATAATCACGCGTCTTTGTTTAAAAAATTATGTGATTTCGAAATTTGGAAACTATACGGGAAATATGTTTTTTAAATTTCCGTAATATTTTCCGCAACACGAGTATTAACCCAACATACAAAATGGTCGAATCATACGTTCCAAAACAGTGGAAATGAAAAAAAGTTCAACAAGTTTAATGTCATCTGGAAGTTAAATGCATAAATATAAGAAAAGAACACATCAACATTGAATCCTTATATAAAGATCGTGAGGAAGAATGTTCCAGTAAATCTTTGAGGAAAAATGTTATGGAATAAAATGTTTTAAATTTGACAGCGTGTGTATTTAGGCAACTTAGTGGCGAACATGTGCTTCAAAAAACAGAGCAAATGGTATTGACCTGTGTTATGTGCATTCTTGTCTTCGCAGTACTAAATAAGTTTTCGAATCGCTGTAATAGTAGCGAAGATGCTATGTCCTCATGCTAAACTGCGTGTACAGTGATAACAATAATAATAACTTTCCAAAACGTTTTTTAGCATTAATAACTTCGGAATAATATTTATATATAATTGTTTTATCAAATACTTTTTCTCTACTTCCAAGCCTCAGTTTCAGTTGTGGTTGAGGTTAAGTCATCAAAAATGCGAGATACATTGTCCCATTGTTTCATACATATTTCCGAAATCATACATTATTGTTAATTGGTGAAAGGCACTTTGACAACCGAAAGATTTATACTCTATTGCTTAACCTCTGTGGAATGAATACAAAATTAAGTAGAACTGTTAATGCTTAATGGCCTTTTGTTGCGGTTCCATTTTTATCACTGCCAATCGAGCAGAAACAAGAAGAAAACACTTGAAACGTAGAAATGAACTTAGGCAAATAAGAAGTGTTTTTTTTCGGCTTTCTTTGCACACCTTGATATCTGTTTTAAACGTTAATAGAATTTTAAACTGTTTAAACTTACGTATCGCTTTTAATCAAACTTAAACTTAACAGTTTAAGTTTACATGGTGCCATGAGGTAGCAGATAGCAATCGTCTTTTATTATTCAAATACCACCGTATCACACTCATCTGATAAACCCAGACAACCTAGGAAAGTGGGTCCAAGGACAACATTGACGCCCCGGTGGCGCAGTGGTCTAAGCGATGGCTTCTGATCATTCGTCCGAAAGGGGTCCGGGTTCGAATCCCGGTGAGGCATGGATGTTGTGTTTGCCTTACGGCACTGGCTCTCTCCCTTCCCTGGAACCAGTGACCCTAAATTAGGGACGGGCGACTGCTTATAGCCCATTGAGTTGCTCACGGTGGTCGTTAAACCTTCAATCTAAAAAAAAAAAAAAAAAAAAGACAACATTCGTCCGCGGCCGACTTGAGAGGGAACCATCCACGCATTCGCGTTCCCACCCCACAGTGCACAGCGACTAAACATCTACGCTGTGCCGATTACTAAGGTCCAACGTTATGAAGGAAATATTTGAGGAACACAGTTCATACTTCCTGCATATCGATTGTCCTCCGAAATACCCAGATATTAATCCCTAACAGCAGATTTGTGGGACACTCTGGAGCGGCATACCAAGGCCTCTGGATACACATATCACCTCCGCATTTGCATTGTCTGATGCATTAGACGCAGCTTGGTTGGCCATACCGCCCAACTGCTCCCGCTATCTTATTGAATCGATGCTACGTCGGATAGCTGTTGTACTCAGGGGGAATGAGGGACGAACGAAGAATTCGATAGGTGATCATAATTCAGTGATCACTCTGTGTATTTCATAAAAATTATATTAAAGGATGGCATCAATCGCCCAGGTACATTTTTGCCATTTTCGGAATGAGGGTTGTTATATTTACTTCATTTAATGTGCCATTCAAACTTCATAATCAAATTATATTTCCACATCCCATTTCTCTCTCTTTCATCCTATCGAACATATGTCACAGTAATCTTTCAGAGAAAGACTAAAATAAAGCGATCAGGGCAGATACTAGTGGACAGCGAATTAAAGGTTTTGCAAAATTTATATCATGCAATGTTAAGGACTAATTATATCATGTTCACCAGCGGTTTTACATTTCCTCTGTATTTTGCTGCATTTAACTGGAGAGCAGAGCTGTGCGTATTCATCACGAACAAGACTGTATTTAAATTCTCAGAACCGATATCGTATGCCCTGTAATAAAATTTAATAACGTGTGCCGCCAAAAAAATTATTTCGGGAATTACTGACAGATGACTGCAAATCCCATTCCATTAGGTGAAAGATATACCCTTCTGAAAATAAAGAAACCAGCACAATAAAAAATATATTGAACTCTGAGGGCCGAAAGAAATTCAGAAGAACAAAGACAAAGAGGAAAATTTGATACGGGAAAAATAAAAGATATGAAACTTCATAAAGCACAAAATTTTATGTAGTGTAGTTCCACTGCTTTATGAGTCAGTCATCAAAGTTTAACTGTTCGCTGAGCTATGACGAAGGACATTTTGTTTTTCAAATAAGCTTCTTCATTTTATATTACGCTATATTTCGGAAATACATTGCATGCAGAGTTTTGTAATAGAAGTTATGAAATGTTCCAAATTTTAGTTTTATCTTCGGAAATTTTTATTTAATTTATGAAAAATTTACAAATTCTGTTATCTTTTCTTGTGGTAGAAATACATTGCAGCATCAAAGATCCAAACTTGTACAAGCTCCACTCCAATTTTTTACGCTTTCCAACCGTAGGTTGAAGAAGTGTGAATGCTTCAGTTTTGTCAGCCGGTCCGCACGATAACTCGCGTAAGAATGGTTCGATTTCCATGAAATTGTGTTATGTAATAGGAGAAAACCTGAGGACGAACTCTATTGTAAACGGATGAAATGGAGTCAAAGGTCATGACACAGGAACGGGATCCACTCCATCACCCTTATGTGTCATAACTTATGTACAGATAGTTGGATTGCAACAAACTTTATCATGTTGTTCCGGAGGCATGCTGAACCAGTTCAATTGAATATCATCGAAATGGGCCAAAGGTCAGGGTACAGGAGCGACATTTATTCCACAGCCATTATCCCATAACTTGAGTGATAACGTGAGTAATGGTTTCTGGTAAGTTGGAAAGCATATCACAATCAATGCATTGCATGCTTTTACTAACTTGTTTTTCGTTTTTTTGGGGTGGTCGAAAGATTAAGTGTAATCTGTTCATTTTAACTGGGCACTTGATGACCATATAATTATCTAATTTCGGTGGCTGTATGGAAGGTGGAGGTGACATCTGACACTCATAGACAAAAAACGAAAACTTCTCGTTATTCTTTCTCTGCAGGTATAAGATATTACGATCCATTACCACGGCAGAACCACACCTTGTTTCATCCTTCAGCCCATTCTTTCCTGTGAGCCTGGAGGAAATTTATTTCCCTTGCAGTCAGCATAAAGTACACCCCTTTGTAATCGGGACCAGCTTGTAATCATTGGTAACTTTTGGAATTTGTACTTTGTGTTTAAAAAATTTACAGCAGTATTAAAAACGGCGAGCTTGTTTGGTATTGCATAACAAAAAAATCTTTGTCTTATGTAATTTTTTTATAAGGTTGCTTATTTTTGCTACTGTATTTGGATAATACAACGTAGAAATGTTAGAGTATTTATATTTTTTTACATGTACAATAATCCGAACTCATCGAAAATCCGAACTACCAGTGGTTCCAATTCGTTAGGATTTTCGACGCTCTACTCTATTTCATTTCGCTTTTCGATAGGCCGAGCGAGTATTTTTTTCAGAATTTGACTTTCGAAGTAGTGTCAATTGTTAGATGGCTGTGAAAGTTATTCCAGCGTTTCTGAGTAGTAATTTCCATCTCACCTCACTTTCTGAGGACTAGAGGTACGTAAACATCTGAGATCCTCTTGGGATCACATTTAGTAGTGTATTCCGTGAAGTGCTTTTATCTTAGAAGACAATTTAAGGGGGTTAACGAAAGGTACTTTAAAATTAAAAGAAAATTACACTGGTAGATACCAATCGAATGTTTGTGACCGCGATAGTGTATTTTTGCCTAACACGTGCTTCGAGGTCTTTTAAGTTTCCGTTGGACTTTTGCCCAAACGAACGCAAAACTTAATAATAGCGCTTTTTTCAAAAAACAAAATTATTTCAACAATTCTCGACCCTACGTAAGTTGCTCACAAAACCCGGATGTACCGCAGCGAGCGTATGACGTAGACGGACAAACCAAATGCCGGTGAAGGGGGTTAATGTCGTAACGTAATGCAATGTTCACCGTGAGTAAGCGATACACGTACGTTGATGTACAGGTGCAGTCCGGGAACGTATGTGTCCTGCTCAGTATAAATTTCGATATTTTTTTATTTTCAAAAGGACATGATCAAAATACATTCATGTTTGTTCTATTGTTTTATAGCATTGCTTTACATAAATTCCTGCATCGTACTAGTATGTTTCAATTCAATTCAATTCAATTCATTTATTTTGTTGAGCAAAAAAAAAACGTGTTACAGAAATAGTTGAAACAATGCACAGCAAGAATACTGGAGAAAAAGGCCAGCGAGGCCTGACAGGGTCCCATGCTCCCTAGGCTAGTTTTACACTGAAGTTAGTAGTTGTAATTGCAAACAGGGGTATCATAGTAACAAAAAAAATGGTAACGATATATGAGCAGATAATAAACATTACAGATAATACCATTGAAAAATCAATTTACATCACGATATACAAGTCATAATATTAGTCATAGTTCCCATTCACTGTAATCATTAATTTGAGGAGCTGCAAATAATTAAAAAGTTGAAAAACATAGTTATACGTTAGGAAATATATATTATAAGTTAAAAAATAAATATATTAATTATAAATTTAAAAGGTTTGCAATATTTTGAAACAAATAACGAGATACAATTTTTCTTCATGCCATATTCCACCAGAGTGTTTTCGAAATTTTTTCACATCTCAAAAAGCCTACTTACACATCGTGATAAGCTGTGATACATAACGACATCTGATATATGTGTATAAATATATTTACACTTATTCTGAAGATTATACATTAAAATAAATAATTTCGAAGCGGCCATTTTTTTACGCTCACGCAGAGAGAACAATATGTTAAGCATTTCGCGAAAATGTCATTTCTTTCTTTCGTGTTATATTTTTATGAAGCAGCCTTCAAAATTTGATCTTTGGTATGTTAAAACGTTTTTAGTATTTTATGACAAATCAGAGTAACATATGTATGAAAATGACAGGAAGTTGTAGGCGCTTCGATTCTGATTTTTTGGTTCCTGGAAAGAACGTCGAAAGGCGCCTACCTGAATGGCTGCAACATCCCAGGGATATTTTTTATCCAAAGTTTCATAGCGACATCATACAAAGGGCACTGAAAATTTTTGTAGCTTACATAATATTTTAAATGAGACTAGCACAATCAAAGTTTACACCGGAAAGCAAAAATATTATGACGTCCTTTCAAATATAGTCTGATTCTCCACGTGCGATCAACACAGCTCTTTGTCAGTGAGGAACGGGTGTTACGAGATTTCTTAATGGGTCTTGTTGAATTTGGTAGCAGCTCGATACCAGCACATTCTCCCTTTTTTAAAATTACGTACTTTAGCCGCCGCAAATCGGATTTGCTTTTTCAACACAAAAGACAGGAGCTGGATTGAACTGTTATTAGGGGAATACAGAGGAATTCCTAGAAATCTTCAACATGTCACACGAAATACACATGTATTATCGAACTATGCGGGCAGAGTGGCATTCCGTTAACTTGCTGAAAGAAGACACTACTTATTCTGGCAAGAAAGGAGGTATTTGATCTGCAGTGATGTTTTGGTAGGCGGTATACCTTATTGTTCCCAGCACATGAGTTTTGCAGACAATTTAATTTTCCAGACTTTTCAGTGTTGCAGACAAACGGACTTATTGAGAATAACTCACGCACAGACATGTCTTAAAATATTCAGTGATGTATGCTGATATATTGTATTGGCAAAATGAAATACGTAAGGATAGACATTACGAAATGAAATTACTCTTTCTGCCGGATACTAGTTTCTGTAAAAAATAAAAATTACACGAAGCGACATGCCATCCGTGAACAGGAAACATTCCATGACTACTGAAGCTGTCTATCTGCTTACCTGATCCTGGCACAAAAGACTGACTAATGTGGAGATTTAGTTTATTTTTCACATTACTTATTCCACAAGAAAGTTTCTCAATTGTCGGTTAATGGATGTGATTGAGTGGAACAAATTCTCCAAAAAACGCTCATATTATTTATTGTTTGATAACGTGCAAGGACTTCCTGCATGTTAACTATATGATGACTTTATCTCCTCCTTCAAAATTATGTGTAATGTGTCACCTTTGTGATAGAAAAGTTTTATGTCCAGAAAACTAATGAAAATTATCTGTACTGTTCTCACATTCACGAGGCACATTGAACTACTCGTCTCCTTTCTCACTTATTATTTTGAATTTTTGATAGAATCACAAAATTACATCTAATGTATTTGTCGTTCTCTGTTTGGTAAACTGCTATCCGAAAGTTTACTCTTAAAAACTTTAGGAAAAATTAATTCCACTAAAATCTGTAGCTCCTCGTAAGAAAACAGTCATACTAATTAATGAATTACAGACATTATGGTCGTAAATTACTAAATTTTTATGGAAGAGTAATTCGTTTTTGTAGGAATGTAATAAAAAAATTTAAATTTGTATTCCAAATATTTCCTTTGCTATATTCTCATTAAACAAGATTTTCAGGCATAGGTTTCATGCATGTGGGACCCAGCTGCATTACAGTAAATATATTCCGGAAACCATCTACCGCGTACTCTATCACATATCTTGAGGAATATTCTCAAACACGGATATTTAAATGTAAGAGATGAAACCGATATTTAAATGGTTTTTTGATTAAGGCAACTCAAAATTTCGAAAAAGAGTTGTATGTGAAAGTCTTCTCTAAAGAACTCGAATGTATGAAGATTGAATTACTAACTAATAATTTTAACTTTTGCAAACGTTTCAACTCTTACAGCATTTTTTATAGCATTAAACGGCCAATTCCTTGGCCGTTTAATGCTAATGCTATAAAAATGCTGTAAGAGTTGAAACGTTTGCAAAAGTTAAAATTATTAGTTAGTAATTCAATCTTCATACATTCGAGTTCTTTAGAGAAGACTTTCACATACAACTCTTTTTCGAAATTTTGAGTTGCCTTAATCAAAAATATATTTAAATATCGGTTTCATCTCTTACATTTAAATATCCGTGTTTGAGAATATTCCTCAAGATATGGGATAGAGTACGCGGTAGATGGTTTCCAGGAGAACTGCCCTGATCGGATAATTAATACAAACAACCTTTCAAAAAAAGAAAATATTTATAAAATGTTCATTTTAGCTTGTTTTCAACAAGGTAAAAAATAAACATTTTTATCTCTAGATTATTGAACAACCTGGATATTCTCGGAAAATTCCAGCACCATGATTAAAAGTTCAACAAATTATAATTTACTTATATACGTCTCTTTTTCATTGAATATATATTTTAGATCATTATATTGTACTGACTATATATATTCTTTGCCCAATTCAGGTACATATATACGTTTATAAAAGCAGCATGGGATTCCTCTTTCGGATCAAACGTGAGGGGAAACCAAAGAATTGAACATGATAATTTTAATTTAGTTCAAAAAAATTCTTCCCAAATTTACATTAAAATTAAAGTGAATCCAGCCTTGAGTGATTTACCATTTAAATTAAACTTATATGAAGTTTTAGATATAAAGCAGCCAACGGTTAGAAACGGATTTTCTTATTGTTTGTTAAGTAGTTTTGAATCAGGGAATATTTGTAATTTACAAGAATGGTCACTAACGGAAAAAAAACGTGACAACTTTAAAATTTAGAAATCGTTGATGAATTTGAATTTTTAAGTGTGAATGTTCTGCTCAAGTGTAACCCATGCTTAGCTAAAGAGGTAGAGATAGTTGTACATCGGAATTCAAATCATGTCAGATCAACATGGTTTATGTGAAAACTGGGCTTATCAGAATAATCTGAATGCGAGCCTCTAAATCGCGCTGTAGGTGTAAATTGACCTCGCAAAATCTTTTCACAAGTGAAACATATATTTCGCATTTATCATACACATCTTAAAAGCATACTACTTATTTTTCAACCAGACAAAACGGGAAGTATAATAACATTTCAAGAAAAGGAATTCCTTAACTAAGATAAGGCAGAACTGTGAAATTTGGGTTCTGTTGTTACTTCATTTCGACTACTGACCAAAATATTAACTTATAATAAACGCTCTTATTTAAATCGCAATATCCAACACGATATTAAGATGGTTCCAAAGAAAACAGACTATATAGCTTTGGTACAGTGTTATTGGGAATACAATCAAGTGTGCGTAATTTCAGGTGGATTCGGAGGACAAACTGCAAATCCAACTGATTAATTAAGTGTTTCTTACAATAAATATTATTTCCTTTTCTGCACGCCACGTCATCCGAAAAACTAAGTTTCAAAGATTTTCTTCGGGTCTCTTAAGTTATGCAATGTTGTGGATAAATAATTTATAACGGTATATTCTTCCTCTATAGAAAAAGCTCTTCCAGTATTCCTCCGTACAGATACTGCATTATACAAGTCAGAAGTGACATTTTTACATGAAAATCCTTTGTCGATCTTTCAATCCTGAAATTCATTACCTTAAACTTTTTACACGTGGCATTCAAATTTATAATGCTGCTTTCAAATATTGTAACAGCAATACAAATTTGGAAGATGAGAATTCGTTTGTTGGTGTATATATGACATAAATGCTAAGTCAGATAACATCCGAAAACGTGAAAAATTCGTCGTCTAAGCGCGGAAATCGAACCCGCGTCTCCAGGTAAGCGCCTGAGTATGCTAAGCATTACACCACTCAGAACGAAAAAGTTTCAAGTTTCAAATTATGTTGAATAAAACCCTAACAGGATTGGCTTGTCTAAGCAACCGGCATTTATGTATAGCGAATCTGAAGATTAGAGTTCATTCCAGTGATTTCCCAGAGGCTTGCTTCATTTCATTTCATCACATTTCATTTATTTCCTTATGGAGCCTGATTTGACCATGTTATATTTCACAATTAATTTCAAACGTATAATGTTAAGAAAAAAACAACAACATACATAATATGAATACTAATGAACAAAATAACCACAGAACAGGAAATTGAGTAAAAGGCTATATATACACTGGTGTTCAAAATTAAGAGAAACTGCACATTTTGTCGATTTTCACAAAAAGTAGGGAACCAAAGGTATAAATTATGCCGCCGAATAAGAATGTAAATTTGCAGTGTCGAATACGTAAGAGTACGCGTGCTGCGTGGGCGTAGCTGTGTCAGCGGAGGGCATGAAAAGCACACGTGGCTTTTTCCGCGATTAGTTCGCTTGTACTCGTCGGCGACATTCATTGTGTTTCTTGCAGGAGTTGGTTCAATTTCATAAGGAAACAGGTAAAAGGAGTTGCCACGAACGTATGGATGTCGGAATGAGGTGGAATATCGTCGGTAGATTAAATGCAGGGCAATCACTGGTGCAGGTTGTTACAGAGCTCAATGTAACGCCCAGTGTCGTCTGCATCTTGTGGAAATATTTTGAGGACAGCGGATCCATATCGAGAAGGCCTGGGCAAGGTCATCCGAGAGCCACGACGGCCAATGAAGAACGTTATTTGGCACTTTTAGCGAGGCGCCACAGGACTGTTATAGCTGCACAGCTATCTCGTGAGCTGCATACCACCACTGGAATACGAGTTTCAAGAGTTATCTTTTCCCGAAGGTTTCATGAGGGCTTTTTGCCAGAAGTCTCGCTGTTTGCGTCCGGCTCACTTCAGCACACAAGAGAACGTTTTTATTATGGTGTAGACATCAGCCTTGGACCAGACTTTAGTGGAGTAATGTTCTCTTCACAGACGAGTCGCGATTCAGCCTGGACACCGACTTTCGAAGTACCTTCATCTGGAGAGAACCTGGGACCCGATACCTTAACTCCAACATGCGAGAAAGGGACAGCAATGGCAGCCTAGGTGTCATTGTCTGGGCAAGCATCATGTTGGACAGTCGCACACCTCTCCATGTGTTTGACAGAGGCACCTGACTGCTGAGAGGTAGAGGGATGAGATCTTACAGCACTATGTTCGACTTTTCAAGGGCGCAGTTGGCCCTCGGTTCCTTTATATGGACGACAACACTCATCCACATAGGGCTCACCTGGTCGACGATTATCTTGAAAGTGATGATGTTCGCCGGATGGGTTGGCCAGCCAGATCGTCATACATAAACCCTATCGAACATGTCTGGGACACTCTTGTGAGGTCAATTGCAGCTTGCAAACCCCCTCCGAGAACCATCCAGGAGCTGATAACTGCGTTGCTGCAGAAGTGGGACCGACTGCCACAGGAACTCATCAACTGCCACGTTTCCAGGATGACGTCGCGCTGTGAGAGCAGTATGACTGTGAGAGGGAACCGTACCTCACATTAGAGTCATTTTATGTTCGATCTTGCTAAGGGGATTTTGGACATTCCTGCGTTGATGAGCCTTACTGACGATCACCAGTGCGTACCATGACTGTTGTATGATATAAATTTTTCTCTTATAAAACTGTGTATTCATACCAAATTTCATTAAAATGTGTCCATTAGTTTTTCAGAAATTCGACAAAATGTGCAAATTATCCTAATTTTGAACATCAGTGTACATAGAGTGAGGGATTCCCAGTTCCCTTAAAGTACGTAGTCAAGTCAAACGTCTTGCACTTATAAAATGTACGCATATGTGGTCTGATTAATAATTTTTACCATGACATTTACATTTTAGTTTGTTAGCAATATTTATTTAGTTGCTTACGAAAATAATTATAATTATTAATATGTGTTAGTTGACAAGGTAAGTTATTCCATAATATCAGTCCCTGGTTATCAATAAATCTTTGTTGGGTTAAAGTTTTGGGCACTGGTAATAAAAATGCCTTTCTGTCCTTTGTTTGATCGTCGTGACCCACAGTGTTCAGCTGAATTAAATGTTGATACCGATTCTCTTTTATTCTTTTATACATAATCCTAATAATGTCTATTGCCATAATTTTTAAATATCTAAAAATCAATAATAGTTAATCCGTGCCCCCATATCACTCAACTAGCGAATCCTGTGAGGGTTATACTCAAATTAACCGGAAACTGGAAACTTGAACGTTATGGGTGGTGTAATGGTTAGCATGCTCGAGGAGTGTCCGGGAAATGCGGATTCGATTCACGCTCGAGAAGGACAAAATTTTCAAAGTTTCGGGTAAATGACTTATACATACATGTCGTATTTTCACCAGTAAACACGGATTCACATCTTCTAAATTTGCATTGTACAATGATGTAATCCCGCATTTAATTCATTGTTTATAACAGCAACTCAGGCTTAATGTTTAAAGTTTCATGTACGGTTACTAAATATTGAACAACTGTTCTCAAAATATGAAACATAGGTTTTCGCTATTTCCACGTTTATAAGTGAGACACGGAAAAATTCTCATTGGCCGCCACCGGGAATCGAACCCAAGCTCTTCCAGTTACGCGCCGAATATGCTTCCACTGTACCACAGCGGCCTCGAATTCCTCCAGACTCACATACACTAACTGTCGAGACAATTTGGCAGGTTGCTTCTTGGAGCCCCGCACAATGTTGGGGATTCACCAAAGATGGTAAGCAGCAACTGAACAAATAAGTAGGAGGCGAATGAATAATTAATACAGACATTAGACGTTGACTAGGAACATCAACAGGGTCGTGGCTGTTTCCACGTTTGTAAGTGAGTCTGGAGGAATTCGAGGCCGCTGTGGTGCAGTGGAAGCATATCCAGCTCGTAATTGGAAGACCCTGTGTTAGATTCCCGGTGGCGGTCAATGACATGTTTTCCGTAACTCACTTATAAACGTGGAAAAAGTGATGACATCTGTTTGATGTCTCTGATCTAAGTCAAATGTCTGTATTCATAATTCATTCGCCTTCTAATTATTTGTTCAGTTGCTGCTTACCATCTGTGGTAAATCCTCAACATTGGGCAGGGCTACAATAAGCAAACTGCTAATTTGCTTGGGAGTTAGTGTATGTGAGTCGGTTGGAATTCGATGCCGCTATGTTGCAGTGGAAGCATGTCCGTCGCGTAACTGTAATACACTGGGTTTGATTCCCGGTGGCGGCCAATAAGAATTTTTCCGTTACTCACTTATAAACGTGGAAAAAGCGACGACTTATGTTTGATGTTCCTAGTCCACGTCAAATGTCTGTATTAAGTACTTAAAATACCGGGAGAAATAAAAAGTAACTTTTCAAAGGAAAAACCTTCTATTTTGAACGCTACTTTTTTGCATCAGGTTCTTTATTTAACCAAACACCGAAATATAACTTCGAATTTTACTTTTACAGAACAAACGAGCGTATTGAAATTAAGCTGCGATCAGCTCGCATGTCAGGATTTTGCTACGCCTGCATGGCCAATTGTCAGAGTAAGACATGTGTTCTACCAATAAATAGCATAACGTCAATAAAATAATATAAATTTTATTTACGGGAAAGATGAGTCGTGGAAAACTAGAAAATAATCAGCCGTCTTTCAACATTAAAATTTAAATTAAATACTTTTTCTCGAAATTCCTTTTTCAGTGTTTTGCAAAATTGCGGACGCTGATTCTGTAGATTTTTACTATCACACTATGAAACAAAATATTTGATTTCATCTGAACGTTTTCTCTAAATCCAGTAACTTAGGATTCCCATAACTGCCTTATCGCGATGGGCTTTCCTAAATTTTAAACAATTTAATTTTTGTTTTCGAGAGAGAACACTACTTTTCGAATTACTGGCTTCCATTACAAAATTTTGAAGAAAATGCACCATTTGCAGTTTTTATGTTTATAACATGCAGGGGTAGGTCCTTAAAGCAAAGAAATGATGGTTGCTGTTCATCAGTTATTTCACGAAGCAATATGCGAATATCATAGCAAGTTTTTCTGTTGAATATCAAGTACGGATCCTTAGAATTGGAGATTTGTGCATTTGTTTTAATTATCCCTTCGGTATTTAAGGTTACGTCCCCGAAAGTTTGTATATACCATGCTCCAGAATGTCATAAAACTGTTATGTGGCACATTTGGTAGAATTTGTTGTTACATTAGCCTCATTCATGACAATCTACTTTCGAATATACCACATAGAGTTCATAGCATGGAACAGTTATATTTACTGTAGTTTCAATATTGTTATGTTTTCTTTTACCTCAACGGGCAGTCGGGACTAAAAAGATTCTGTATAAGACAGACAGTTTTTTTGTAATTAAATTTTACCTTGAATTTCCGAAGCCGTATTAATATTTCTGTGTATGAAACTTTTATGTAAAATATTTAGTGTTACACAAAATACATGTTTTCTTTAATTCTCCATTTTGCACCTTCAAGTTTCTTTGTTGAATTGTCAAAGGAATCCATTTTTTCCTGTTGCATGTACAATCGTCATGCAGAGATACAAATCGAAAAATCATTCCTGTATTTGTATGGATATTTTTGAGGGTATTTTCAAGTCCTTTTTAAAATCATTCAACCAAACGAAATATGGCATGCTATTTGTACCAACGGTTATCATGCAGTTAACGCTGTCTTATCTAATTGTGGGTTTTCAGATTTGCCATCGAGAACCTCAGACAAGAGGAAGTGCACAAAATGATTCGTATTAGCACAAGAGTTGCACTACATCATTCGTGCGGATCGTTCATAATAAATAAAGTAAAAGGCGTTATTTACTATAGTTTATCTATAGAGTATTTCCTTTTAATTCTTTAATTTGATCTTTTAGGTAATAATTCTGCAGTTATCAACATATTTACTTTGACATGTTAAGGTTAATTTTCCCTTTTTACGAACGATGTGGGCAAATTACTAATGATATACCAAATTCCTAATGACCTACAGTTTCAAGACGACCTTATAAGTTTCTGCGTGGCTGATGATGATCGTTAAATAAAATAAAAATACAACTCTGCACATTGTTTTCCAGTGTAAGGATCAATATCATGGATAATACTCCTTTTTCTCCATTTGGTGCACACTTCTATATGTCTGAATTCCATCTAGCCTAAATGAAAATGAAAAAGCATATATGCTCCAGCTTTGTCCGTCCGTCCGCCTTTCCGCACGATAACTGGCGTAAAAATGGGTCGATTTGGATGAAATTTTAGTATGTGGTAGGGGACCACCCGGGGACGAACCCTATTGAAAATGGGACAAATGGGGTCAAAGGTCACGACGTAGGAGCGGGATAATTCCATTGTCCTTATGCGCCATAACTTGCGTAAATATGGTTCGATTTCAATGAAACTTTACTATGTGGTAGGAGAGCACCTAGGGACAAACCCTATTGAAAATGGGACAAATAGGGACAAAGGTCACGACGTAGGAGCGGGATAATTCCATTGTCCTTATGCGCCATAACTTGCGTAAATATGTTTCGATTTCAATGAAAGTTTACTATGTGGTAGGAGACCGCTTGGGGACAAACCCTATTCAAAATGGGTGAAGTTAGGTCAAAGGTCAGGACATAAAATCGGGATGTATTCCATTGCCCTTTTGCGTCATAACATGAATAAAAATGGTTCGATTTCGATGAAATTTCAGTATGTAGTAGGGGACTACTGGGGACGAACCCTATTGAAAATGGACGAAACGTGGTCAAATGTCAGGACATAGGATTGCAATCCATTCCATTGTCCTTATCCCATATTATTAAGGTGGACGTCAAGTAATTTTGCTTCCTATACTTCCAATGGGAAAACTTTTGTACACATTTCTTTCACAATTAATGTGTTCCCAAGGATGAGAATTTGAACATCGATTAAATAACTTCATATTATAACTTGGAAAACTTAATGTTTTCTAAAACATAACCATAATTATATTAAAAATCAATCACTTTTTTTTTGGTGGTGTTGAAACCAGAGAAAAGATGGTGCGACCTGTACTTTGATGACGTCAGTGGACAAAAACATGTTGGATTGCATAATTACGGTTATGGTTTAGAAGATATTAAGTATTCCAAGTTATGAAATTAAGCTAATTTAATCGATGTTCAAATTTTCATCCTTGTGAACACACAAATTGTCCAGAAAAAAAAATAGCGCGACCTGTATTTTCACGACGTCAATAGACAAACAAATGTTGAATTGCATAAATATGGTTATGTTTTAGAAAAAATAGGTATTGCAAGTTATAAAATGAAGATATTTTAATCGATGTTTAAATTTTCATCCTAGGGAACGCGTTAATTGTGAAGAAAATGTGTACAAAAGTTTTCCATTGGAAGCATAGGAAGCAAAGTTACTTGACGTCCACCTTAAAGTAGCAATTCTTGTATGTCATCATCATCATCATTGTCAACCATTATCAATCCACTGCTGGACGAAGGTCTCCCCAAGTTTCCTCCACAACGGTCTGTCTTGTGCCAGTCTCCTCCATGTCACCCCTGCATACTTTCGAATTTCATATACCCATCTCCTATGTGGTCTTCTTCTGGGTCTTTTCCTGTCCCTTGGAATCCAATCTAAAATTTCGGCTGTCCATCGATGATCTGTCCTTCTGGCAGTATGTCCAGCCCATTGCCATTTCAGGGATTTAACTCTGATCATGATGTCTTCCACTCTTGTCATTTTTCGGATCCACGAGTTCCTCTTTTTATCTCTCCTGGTTACACCAAGCATGCACCTCTCCATGCTTCTTTGAGTTGTCTGCAGCCTTTGTATGTCTCTTTTAGTTAAGGTCCACGTCTCTGCACCATACGTAAGCACTGGAAGGATGCATTGATCAAACACTTTTCTTTTAAGACATAATGGCATATTGCTCTTGAAAATTATGCTGTTTCTTCCAAAAGCTCTCCAGGCAAGTTTTGTACGCCGATTAATTTCTTCATCAATGTGACCCTCACTTGATATCTGCTGTCCAAGATAAACGTACGTGTCTGTTATCTCCAGCTTTTCTCCATCAATCGATAAATCTTCATTACTTGTAAAAGCATTGAACATCACTTTTGTCTTCTGAAAGTTCATTTTTAATCCCACTTCTTTACTCTTGTCAGCAAGTTCCTGGATCATACTCTGCAGCTCTGATGGGGTAGTTGCAAAAATGACTACGTCATCAGCAAAACGAAGATGGGTTAGATAATCTCCATTAATCTTTATCCCCTTGTTTTCCCAGCTCAGTGACTGAAAAACACCCTCCAATGTGGCATTAAAGAGCTTCGGAGATATGGTGTCACCTTGTCTCACTCCCTTTCCAATTTTTACGTGTGTTGTATTTTCAAACAGCCTAATCTTTGCACTTGCATTTTCATAGATGTTATTAATAATATTAATGTATGCATCTTCAATACCGCAGGTTTTCAGAGCCATTGTAACTGCTGATGGTTTCACCGAATCAAAGGCTTTTTCATAATCGATAAAAGCCATGCACAATGGAAGTTCATATTCCCTCGCTCTTTCAATTAGTTCTCTCAGCACGTGGATATGATCTATTGTGCTGTAGCCACTCCTGAATCCAGCTTGTTCTCTCGGTTGAGCCATGTCTAGTGCTACCTTCAAGCGGTGTGAAAGAACTTTAGTGAAGATTTTATAAACTACTGATAGGAGGCTGATAGGTCTGTAGTTTCCGAGATCCTCAATGTCACCTTTCTTATGTAGCAGGATCATTGTAGCGGTGTTCCAATCCTCAGGAATCTTTCCTTCATTAAGGCATCGAGTGAAAATTTGGGCGAGTACTGTTTCGATTTCTCCACTTGCTTCTTTTATGATGTCTACAGTAATTCCATCTTCTCCTGGAGCTTTTCCTCGCTTCATGTTCTTGATTGCATGTGCAACTTCTGCTGGAAGGACTGGAGGAACTCTGGTACTGGTATCTTTCATGATGTCTGGAGTGCATATATCATCCCTTTCATATAATTTGGAGTAGAAATCTTTCACTCTTGTCAAAATTTCGCCTCTATTTCTTGTTACAGAACCATCTTCTTTTCTCAGTGCCATAATCTGTTTTCTTCCCTTACTGAGATGTCCCTTTGCTATCTTTAGGCTTTGGTTGTTTTCAATTGCTTTCCTCACTAGTTCACAGTTGAATTTCCTTACGTCTTCAGTGATACTTTTTCTTACTGTCTTGCATAGCTCTATATATTCCACTTTGGAAGTCACATCTTCTTTAGTTGTCCTCATCTCTCTTCTTTTTTGCATCAACATTTTGGTTTTTCCTGATAATTTGTTCACATGCAACTTGTTCTTAGACCCAGCTAATTTTGTTGCTGTTTCCATAAGAGCTTTGGTTACTTTTCTGTTAACTTCAGAGATGTCCACTTCTTCCGATGTTAGGCCTTTTAAAGCAGAGAACCTGTTCTTCAGTTCTAACTTGAAGGTATTATGGTGTTTTTTAAGGTTGGTTATGTCAATAGATTTTGTTTGTCTTATGAGCTTGCCACGTTCAAGTTTAGTGTTGAGGTGCATCTTACATCTCACCAATCTATGGTCACTACCTGTGTTGAACTTGTTTAGCACACTGCAGTCTTCTATGACGAATTTTTTGTTACACATAATAAAATCAATTTCACTTGTCGTCCCATTTGGATGTCTCCATGTCCATTTCCTGTGTGGCTTTTTCTTGAAGAAGGAGTTCAAGATGAAAAACCCTTCTGCCTCTGCAAACTCAACGAGAGTATTTCCACGCTGGTTTCTGTTGCCATGACCGAATTTACCTACTGAAGTTTCATTCTGTTGCCGTTGCCCTATTTTTTCATTGAAATCTCCCATAATTATTTTCAAGTGCTGCTTACCTTTATTATTTAGATGACAAATTTCCTCATAAAATTCTTCAATTTCTTCTTCAGG
The DNA here is from genome assembly GCA_039090855.1 of Macrothele yani. Lineage (NCBI taxonomy): Eukaryota > Metazoa > Arthropoda > Arachnida > Araneae > Macrothelidae > Macrothele > Macrothele yani. The sequence goes on along the minus strand of CM077034.1, from coordinate 181,163,456 downwards.
ATGACTTGTGGTGGGTGCATAAGTTTGAATAATCTGAGCCTGGTATCTTTTCGAGAGTTGGATAACAAGTCGTGCAGCTCTGTCAGAGGAACTTTCAACTTCTACAACTTTATCCTTCAGTTTCTTGTTTATTATAAATCCAACACCACTAGTTCTGCCAGTATCTGTCCCACGATAGTAGAAGAGATGTCCACTTTTCAGTTCGATGAGATCTTCTCCTTTTCTCCTTACCTCACTTAGCCCCACGATGTCCCACTTGATCCTTTGTAGTTCCTCTTCCAATTCAAGAAGCCTTGAATCAGAAGATAGGGAGCGTCCATTGTAAGTAGCCAAGGTCAGCATCAGATGGCAGCCTAGTCCGGTCCTCCGGGGATTCTTAGCACCCTCTGCCTTCATGTCGCACTGGCCGCTGCCTTGGCCAGGTACATTCCAGCTGCCGGAGACTGAGGGCCAAGATTTAAGTTGTGGAATCATTTTGGAGGGGTTTGGCCATAACTCATCACGCTGGCCCAGCGGGTTGGTGAGTGTGGGATAGAATTTCCTCTGATCCCGATGGTATAGTTATACCGCTATGGGCGGTCGTCAGAGCCCCTTTAGTGGGAACAGGATGCACCACGAGAAGGTGGGGGTTGACATTTGTCAAGGAGAGGCTGTGATGTTACGCATCACCTGACCTTGTATGTATGTATGTATATTTTATTTTGAAAACGGCTCTAAGAATTTTGATGAAAGTCGTTAACCTACCATTTTCTGGTACTAGAAATCGATTTAGCTTGATTTCGACTTTAGAAGAATTCGTTTAGTGGGTTAAATAACCACCCCGAATTATAACGTTTTTAGTGGTGGCGTTGTTCCATTAATGTTACCAATGCTTAGAAATCTTATGACGTCACAACTCGCGTTTGAGAATGTTAGCGCCCGGTCATGCCATCTATCTCATTACGTCACGCGTTGTTTGTGAATCCTAATAAAGATTTATGATGTCACACATTGCTAGCAGATGGTCGCGATTCCCATCTGCCTCATTACGTCCTGCGTTGTGTGCGTATGTCCGTCAGCACGATAACTCGCGTAACAACCGTTGGATTTCGATGAAATATTAGTATCTGGTAGGAGATCAACTGGGAAGGAACCGTATTTAAAGTGAACGAAATGGGGTCAAAGGTCAGTTCATAGGAGAGGGATCCATTCCACCGCTGTTATGCGCCATAACTAACGTAAAAAATGTTTGATTTCGATTAAATTTTAGTATGTGTTAGGGGAACACCTTGCGACAACCCTTATTGAAAATGGGCGAAATGTGGTCAAAGGTTTGGACACAGGAGCGGTATCTATTCCATAGCCCTTATACCTCATAACTTACGTAAAAATGCTTCGATTGCGACAAACCTTTATCATGTTATTTCGGAGGTATAGACCGAGATTTATTCTACAGACATTATTCTCATAACTTGAGGGATAACTTGAGTAATGATTTCTGTAATGTTGGAAAGCGTATTATAATCAATGCATTGCATGATTTTACTAACTTGTTGTTTCTTGTGTGAGGCAACATTTAATTCACAAAATAATAAAATGCTTTTCTCCCTTTGATTCAGTGGAAAGAATACACAAAAGGAATCAGTGCATCTCAGAGACATACACCTATATTTTATTCGTCTCAGACATCATTTCGGTCGTTGGGTGCCGTGGTACCCAACGAGCACAAAAGTTGTTGAATCCTGAAACGTCAACATTCTCATAGACACTACCTGAACTGACGTTAAGCTTATCTGCTACAGTTCTCCGAGTTGTCCTTCGATTTTCGGTTATGAGTTCATACACGTTTTTTCCGTCCAAATCACAAGTCCCAATTACGTGCATCCAACACCTCAGCTGACAATTTACGACCAACAGTCCTCCACTGTCCAATAATTTTCTTATCCAACGACGAACTGTACCTAAGTCGACCGTTCCAGAACCATAAACGGCTACTTATATAGCGTGAATTTCTTTGGGAGGTACTTCTTCGTGAGGTAAAAATTATATTATTGATCGTTATTAGACACATCGACAGAGTTGGTAAATGGTCATTCATTTTAAACACAATTAAAAACAAACACATGGATGTATGGATTTCTGTTAGGTAGTAACATGAAACTAAAATCATAAACGAGATACTTGCGCGGAGGCATCATTTATTGACACGCCTCGTATTTCAGATGGAATGTCAGATTTTCGACTTTCCATCTGAAATACGAGGCGTGTCCAATAACTCCTTTTTTTTTTGACCGAGTATAATTCATTCGGAGAACATTTTTATTTTGATAAAAAAGAAAAAAGGAAAAGGAGTTCGCTTTTAAATTTTCGTAATTGGATTGAAGTCGCACATGTTATGCCAAGAATACTGGTCATAATCAATTTTTAAATATTAGCGTGGACAAAACTTAGGTGATTCTTATTTATGCGGTTTGATTTTAATGCAACAAATTGCAAAGAATTACCAGAAAAAGGAATTTGAAAGAGAGTACCCAATGCATCCAAAATTTGAATGTTAAAGCCGAAACCGAGATTCGTTTAAGCAAAAAGTGAAATGAAAAAAACGCCCCACAAGCGGGAAAATCTGTGATTTAAAGATATTACGGAGCACCCAGTTTATGTAAAAGCAAGAATATAGTGACATGGCGGAATTGTAAGTTGTGATTACAAAACGTACATAATTACATGAAAAAATAAGCAGTTTGGGAATGGAAGCATAGATTTTGCATGGTCCATTATGTAAAAAGTGCAAATGAAAAAAAAAGAATTGAGATTTTAATATAATGTCCATAGCGTTTTTTGTATTCATATCTGTAATATATAATCATCAGTAATATCCAGTGATAATAACATTTTTAGAAAAATAGTGAGAAATGTATTTTAAAAATATTTAGCTATGGTTTCGAAATTGGCACACCATTATTGTTTTCATTGGTTTGCTTTTAACTGTGGAAATATTTCTGTACTCTTTGAAAGAACTTTGGTTTACTTCTAGTATTATCATATGAAAAAATATATATATATATGTTTTACACAAAACAGTTTCGTGCATGTACTTTCAACCCCAGTTTTTCATTAACGCTTGTTTAGGCGCCTTAGTACTGAAGATTGTCATTCTGATATTGATCACACGTGCTCGTCGGACTTCTGCTTTAGATTGTATGATTTCTAGCATACTGTTATTACAATAACGTCAAAGAGTGCAGTATGGATGTTGAGTCATTAGAAACACGAATTTAACATACTGTATTTCCTAAGACATGAACAAATCCTATTTCTTTGGTATTTTAGCTAAGAGTGCGTTAGATACATCAAAGGTATTCCAAAGCAGCACACGCAACATATATACATCTTCATAAAAATTGATGTTGCTTAGGAGAGATTTTTTCCACTACTCAAACTTTTAGTTGCAGTCAAAGTACATTTTGCATGGTACCAGTAAGATGATTGTTCTGTTTACGTTGTGCCAAAAATTGCATTGGTGACGGTAAAAAGATTGATACCTTGGATCTTTCCATTTCGTCTCGCAAATCATTAACGCAGAAAGATTCTTGGTTTCCTTTCTTGCCTTCCAATGGTATTGGGCAAGATAAAAATAGCGTTGGTGAATGTAAAAAAGCAATAATACGTTGGATTCTTCCATTTCATCTTGGAAATCATATCAACAAAAGGGTCGACGTTTACTTACTTTGCATTCTCTGAAACTGTGCAAGATAATATTATATATTTTTTACGATCGAACCTGCACATCCGATCATAATGTAACAAAAAAAACGTACAATGAAAGTTGTAAATTATGTCAAATTCATTTATAACTAGCGCGTTTATGGCTTTGAAGAGCACACAGTATCCTCACAGCAACTAATGCAACAGATAGAGTTTCAACAAAATAAAACAGAAAGGACAGGTGCACGTGAAGGCCACAGGCGGGTTATTAATATATTAAAGTAAATGCAACTTACCATTAATAGGCACACACACCAAAAAAGAAAAAGAAAAATGAATTTAAGAAATGTGGTGAAACTCAACTTCATGACAACTATCCATTTGTACCGGGAATCCTTACTACCCAAGGAATTTCCTTCAAATTGTTTTATGATTACTTCCATTAGATTTATTGGCACTCTTGTAACAATTAGCAACATGAGTTATGATATCCTTGTGTAATTTATTTTTTCCAAATAATTCTGGCACCCGTGGGCCAAGAGGTGGATGCATGTTCTTAGAAATAGAAGCTGGAAGGGAACTGTGAGTACGCAGTCAACTAAGGGCTGCAATAGTGGCTGATGTCGGGTAACGTTGTATAACTTCATGTGGTATTTTGTTTATGGCTTCACTCATTTTAGTGTCCTTAGTAGACTGCGTATTCACAGTTCCCTTCCAGTTTCTATTTCTAAGAACATGCATCCAGCTCTTGGCCCACGGGTGCTAAAATTATTTGGAAAGGTGAAATTACACAAGGATGGTAACCCTATAAAACCTCTCGTTTCATCATATGCTAATCCAACAGAACCGCTTGCACAAGCTTTGACTGTTTGTCTACGGGACCTAACTAATTCATCAAAATACTCAGTAAGGAGCTCTATACAAGCTCTTGACAAACTCAAATCTTTCAATCAGGACAATGCTTCCTCCTTTATTATGGCCTCTCTGGATGTTGTCTCACTTTTCCCTAACATACCAGTGCCTGTTGTTCATGACCTCATTCAATCCAAACTGATTACTCAAGGTAGAACTCCTCTTCCAGAAATTCAAGCTATAATATCAGCTCTTAGATTGATTCATCAATGTACATACTTCAAATATAACCATCTTATCTACTGTCAATGTGATGGAGATCCTATGGGTTCACCCCTCTTTTCATTTTACTTGCAGAATTACCTCTTCAAAAACTGGGGAACAAAATATTGGAATCATACTCAATAAAACCACTCCTTTACATAAGGTACGTAGATGATGTCCTCGTCTTCTGGCCATCTTCTAACGAAGACCTAAACTATTTCGCAGAATGTCTATCTGCTCAATATCCTAGTCTTAAATTCACAGTTGCATTAGAGGATAATCTGACATTGCCATTTATAGATTTTCTTTCACACCGAAGTCATGATTCTTTAGAAATCACCTATTCTGTTTATAAGAAACCGACTTCTACTATAACACTAATACTAGCTACCTCGGCACACCCTTTAAAACATAAACTTTCATCTATTTATTATCATTCTAGAAGAACATTTACTCATTCTTCAAATATGAAACTACGCAGAGTAGAATTTAGACAGATAAAAGACACAGCTAAAAACTACGGATATCCCCTGTCAAATCCCCTGTCAACAATTGACAACATCATTAAAAAGGTGAAAAGAACAAAAACCACTACGTTATCGAGACACCATACTTCTACAAGATATGTAGGCTTCATGGACTTACTCCTAGAATATCTCGTTCTCTCAACAACATTTGCCGACGTCATAACCTGAACTTTGGATTAAGGACAAGTAACATTTTATCCATTATTAAAATAGACAGTGACCGTGTAGAAGAGCAGAACAAACAGTGAATATATAGTATTCCCTTAAAAGCAATAAACCCAGAACATGCAAATACATGTTATATTGGATCAAGAACTCGGACATTAAAAACAAGAATAACTGAACATAAATATAATGGTAAAAATTGTGCCATGACCACAGCTCTATCTCGTGTAACTCATGGAGGTACTCACTTCCCAAAATGGGACGATGCAACGATTCTTGCCTCACTATCTTTAAAATCAAGATCATTATTATCAGAAAGTATTTTTATCTACAAATTTGCGCCAAGATGCTGTAATGAAGATGGCCCAGTAAACTTTCCTCTACCTTGGAAGGTTGAGGAACCTAGAAGAAGATGTAGTTTACGTGTGTGAACGTAATACGCGCATTGCGGGTTGTATGTCATTATCACTACGATGTTATATTTATTTAAAATTGTAACGTTTCTTTTTTGCAATTTATATTTTTTTTTTTGGATTCAATATATAATCCGAAAGATCTTAAATATTATTTATATACTTGTAACTTGTTGTTGTTATTTCTTAATTTAAGATATTTGACACAAGTTTGAATCGTGCTAAGACGGTTTCAAGGTTAGTATGCATATACTTCAGCACGACAATAATATAATTTGATTGTTTGGGGCATGATGGGAATCCACATACACCCATCCACGAATGTGGAAGAACTGGTCCGCAATTTGGACACAATCTGGAATGATATTCTACACGACAGTATCCGTAAAATGTATGCGTCTGTGCCACGCCGGTAACCGCATATATCCAAAACAGAGACTGAGTGCTACAACCTAATTGTTCCACACGTGTAGCTCTTTTATCAAATTAAATGGCACAACAACTCTGGAATCAAAATCACTTTCCTGTACATGTACATTGCAGATAACTGGTTTCATATTGATCGGTTGATTCCTTGTGGGTGCTTCGTTTTTGCTGATAAAGAGTGTACAGATTGCTTTGTATTTTTCTGGGGGATTAATTAATCCCTTTCCTAAAACGTTCAACATGCCATCGATACTAATTAAGAAAATTGAAAAATAAATATAGATAAATAATCTTTCCAATGAATTAGTGGAAACTTTTGATTTTTTAATTGGATTTTTGCAAAAGAAAGAATTCATTGTTAAAGAAGTTTTTAGCGCTGCGGTATAATATTCCCACATATTTAGCTTTAGTTCTTTTCACTACCATATTCCGATATAGACATTTGTTGCTGAAAACAGGCTATGCAACGGAAAATATGGCGACCTGATTCTCTGGCAGTTAGGGCATTGCATTTGCTTTTTGATGCAGCCATGATCGGCTAAAAAGTTGATATACCATTCCTTGTTGTCCCGCAGTTTGATAATATCAAGGAATTTCCACGAACAACCTTGGCCAGAAGCCATAATGAAGCAGAATTTCCAACAGCTAAACACAAATTTTAACTGAATATACAGGCAAAAAATACGAAACTTTTGGCGGGAAGCGAGGGCTATCCGATCGAAATGCACCTCGAGACAGCACGAAACAAAATACGCGGGATGATGTTATGCACAGCAACACTTCCCATGGCAATCGGAACTTTCGGTATTTCGTAAGAGTCCAACGCTCTCTCTGCCATCGGAAGAAAATATTTACCGATTTCTTAAAAGCATTGATTATATCTTCCTTAACTTTTGCAAAATATATTCGTAAATTCGAAAAGACAGTCCTGCCTGAAAAAAAAAACAGAAATATATAAATTAATATTAAACTGGAAGAATCGCAATGGATTTTTCCGTGTCACGTGACATTTCATAGTTGAAAGCATTTCGTAGTTGAATGCTTTTCGGTTCTCCTGTGTCACGTGGCAATTGGTAGTTTAATGCTTTTTCCGCTCCGCTGAAATACGACGTCATAGAGATTAGGGTTTACCAATGCACTGATTTCGTATGGCAACCGCAAGTTCCTCGTTGCAGAAGACACCTCCTCTGCCGTGAAAACAACTTTTGGTGGTGTTGCAAATGGCGGGTGTCGAAGCATTGAAGCTGGTAGGTACCGATTTTGAAATTTTATTTTGACCAATTTAAACGCCAAAAGTGCGTGCTGCACAGACGGATTTCATAATATCAGACCACAAGTAACCGGAAAACGTGAGTTTCAAGAAGAAATTCGAGGAAATTGTATGAAAGGGGCTAAAGTAAACTAGTACCATCGATTGAAATTTTAAAGTTTAAAAATGGCAACTGCATACTTTTAAAACTATTCCTGCATACTTGCAAAAATGGCAAATTTCATTATTACAAGCTCTTCAGGAATTGCTATACCATTTGTAGAAATAACATCGAAATGCATAAAAAAATGTTTCACCGAACGAAAGGGAAGTATATATTTTACTTTAGCTACGACATACCTTAATAAAAGTATTCACGAAAAATAAGAAGCGAAGGTTTCTTTCTTGAAAAAAGTAATAAACTAGAAAAACGCGCCAACCTTCTGTGTAATATTCCCTTTAATACTAAGGTAATTAAAGTGAGAAGAGCCATTTCGGTGTTTTGAGTAGGGAGTCTTCAAATTTTTCTGACGCTCCAAGAAAGTAGCGAAACATAATAAGGCTGGAGGGCCACTTTCTAAGGATCTTAAAGAAGCATTCGTTTATTATGAAGATATAGAGATTATTTCTGAAAGACTTTGAATTATAAAACTGTGTTTCGGAGAGAGAAACGACGCAGTTCACAAGCTACCTGAAGGAGTTGCACAGAATAATGCAAACACTTAGTTAAAGAAGGTTTTTGTACCCATTAGGGTGAAGAAACACCTTTGGCATACAAAACCACCCGAATCCTCAAACTATCCCACAAACTAATACACCAGAATCCTACGATTCTGGGTGTTAGTTTGTGGGATGTTACACCATTCTTCATGCAGAAATTGATCCTGGTGTTTAGGAGATGCAGGAAGACGATAACGGGATCGTACTCTGTTCTCCATCACAGACCAGAGTTTCTCGATGATGTTTATGTGAAAATCCGTCCTCATCAAACCATGATTGACCATTCCGTGTTCAGTAAATTGTGGCGCTATCAGCTTGATAGATGACGTCTCCTGCAGCAAACAGCACTTGCGCCATTGGAAGGACTTGGTGGAATAAACCGGTTTAATACACCCTGCCAGTCATTCGTCCTTTCAAGGTGATCAGGGGACCAGCTGCAAACCACGATATGACCGACCAGAGCATGACAGAACCACCACTATGCTGCACTGTTGGGAGCAGACAGTCCGGGTTGCACGCATCTGACGGTATTCTCCACACTTTAAAACGTCCTTCAGTAGAGAATAGTTTAAAAGTGGATTCTTCTGACCATTTTAGACGTTTCCGGGCATCGGCAGTCCACGTTTTGTGTTCCTGACACCGCTGGCGTTGCCGTGTGCAATCAGCCGGGTCACTAGAAATATCGCAATAGCAGCCTGCCATGGAGCTTTTGTTTGTGCAATTCTCTTTGTACTGTTTACGTTACGTCTGGGGTGTGCAGATGCAGATTGAGCTCAGCACGAATTTTCTGCGCCGTGGTCTTCTTATTACGTGTAACAATAATCTTTAATGCTCTCCTATGTCTATCAGTCAGGGTTCTTTTCCGGCCACTCTTGTGTTTTGCAGACGAGGTCTTGCCACGAACACACTATGAGGTCATGATGCTAGACACAGTAGCTCTTGTTACTCCCACTCTCCTGGAGACTGTTGTGCCGCAGACACCAACTAGCTGGTCACCAACAATTTTCCTTCTTTCGAAGTCCGTTTGGTAACTTATTTCACCGTCACCCTGAAATAAATTTTACATGACAGTTTAAATGCACTTAAAAACGGCATTGAGGTTCTAAGCAAAGTAATTAAAACGAAAATGATACCTTTGCGTATTGCGACGTACGCTTCTGCAGTAAAAGGCACGTCTCTGAGAGTGTTGTTCATATTATTCTGCCCAACTCCTGTATGTTTCAAGGATTTTTAAAGTAGGCATTTCATTTCGCTATATTTTTATTATTTTTTAAATTTTTAATTATATAACTTCTCGCCGCAAATCTCATAGAATGTTTACAATTTCTAGGATCGTGTGCCCAAGGGAACTGGGAATCCATCCTTGCATTTCCAAAATACACTTTGGGTATGAAAAATTTTCGCCGTCCCCGCGAGTGGGCGCAGTAGGGGTTGTAACCGGTCGCCGACACGTGCTGTCAGTCCGTATATAAATCCGAGCATGGCGGTCGATAAAGTTCATTTCCGGCGGTCGATAAAGTTCATTTCCGGCGGTCGATAAAGTTCATTTCCGTCACTCTTTGTTATTCATGTTTAAATTAGGTAAAAGTGCGAGCAGAGCATACGGTTCAATATATCAGGCGTATGGCTAAACAGTTATGTGTAAGCGGTCGTGTCGAAAATGGGTTGCCAGGTTTAGGAAAGGTGATCTAAGCTTGCAAGGCAGGCCATGTGCGAGTAAACCCCAGGAAATCCCAGACGAGGAGCTGGAATCGCTGCTGCACGAGGACGCCACACAATTGCATTTGAAAGTGGCTCAATCGACGGTGGTACTGCGTCTACAGGCGTTGTGAAAGATTCACAAGATATGTAAGTGGGCTTCACATACTTTAACGGAGCGTAATATTGGTCAAAGCTTTGGCATCCGTATGTCGTTGCTGAAGAGGTTTCAAGGGAAACATTTGTTGTCGAAAGTTGTCACTGAGGATTTAAAACGGGTCTATGGTGACTATCCAGTAAGCTAGCATTTCTGGGTCGACCCAGGTCAGCCATCAACATCCACTGCATAAAAGGATATACATGGAGAAAAAGCGTTGTTGTGTGTGTGTGGTGGGATAAACATGGAGTGGTGTACTTCGAACTGTTGAAACCAGGCACAATCACTGCACAACGATATAGCGATCAGTTGAACAACCTGAACGTCGCTATCGAGCGAAAACTCCCATGAACAGGTAAAGGACGTCTCCCAGTCATCGTGTCACACGATGATGCCAGACAACATGTCGGTGTCACCACGAAATCAACCGTTAAACAGTTACACTGGGAGGATTTACCCAACTCGGCTTACTCACCGAACATTTCATCCTCAGACTTTCATCTGTTTCGCGCTATGCAACATGCCCTAGTCCAACAGCGGTTCATATTTTTCTCTTCCTGCATATTTTCCGTTTGCTGGACGACCTTCTCTGGTTACTGTGAGCGTCGCACGCCGTGTCCTTTCTTTGATAGCCAGCCATCGCTTGCTTAAATCCGTTGACTGCTGTCAAGTTCTTTTTTAAACGCCACAACGTTTTTTTATTATCGGGCCATGGACAGATATTTCTTTATTTCATTGCTGTATGAACCATCTTTAAACGGCTGCTTTAAGATGGTCGTTTTCTCCCTTTCTCATAACATTTCGTTTTCCCAAATCACTGTCCATTTGGCTGTCTACTGTCGATATTGATCCTTTTCCATTTTTATATCATCAACTGCGGCACTTCCAACATTGTAGTCAGCTGCTATGGCTATTTGGAAACAACCTGGCTTTAACTTCTCTAAAATTTCCAATTTCTGCGCCAGTTATTACGTGACATATTTAATTTTTTGAACCGTAATTGAAGGCCATCCGACGAGCCGACTACTTGTTTCGCGCTTCTGAATGTAAACTAAAACCTAACATCGGAAGAAGTGGATATTTCTGAAGTTAACAGAAAAGTAACCAAAGGTCTTATGGAAACAGCAACAAAATTAGCTGGGTCTAAGAACAAGTTGCATGTGAACATATTATCAGGAAAAACCAAAATGGTGATGCCAAAAAGAAGAGAGATGAGAACAACTAAAGAAGATGTGACTTCCAAAGTGGAATATATAGAGCTATGCAAGACAGTACGAAAACGTATCACTGAAGACGTAAGGAAATTCAACTGTGAACTAGTGAGGAAAGCAATTGAAAACAACCAAAGCCTAAAGATAGCAAAGGGACATCTCAGTAAGGGAAGAAAGCAGATTATGGCACTGAGAAAAGAAGATGGTTCTGTAACACGAAATAGAGGCGAACGTTTGACAAGAGTGAAATATTTCTGCTCCAAATTATATGAAATGGATGATACACGTACTCCAGACATCATGAAAGGTACCAGAGTTCTTCCAATCCTCCCAGCAAACGTTGCCCATGCAATCAAGAACATGAAGCGGGGAAACGCTCAAGGAGAAGATGGAATTACTGTAAACATCATACACTGCCGGACAATTGCTAAGGACGGATGACAATAGCAACGATAGCAACCATAAAATGGAAGACAGGAAAATGTGGAAATTAGCATATGTGCGGGATACAGTAAGACATGTTGTGCGTATGCAAATTTTGGATTGCCGAACTTGTTCGTGACGTCATAGCGCTGATAAGAGATATAAAGGATTTGACGCGTATTGATCGTTGTTGTTCAAACGCAAAGTTGAAAGGGAAAGAATCAATTGACGAACTTGCAATTTTCAGTATGTCTTCCCGACATCACCTAGATGATTTTACGCGTGGCCGTATTATTGGCAAGATTGAAAAAGGGCGAAAAATAACAGATGTTGCCAGGGAGTTCGACGTCAGCCACAGTGTTGTTTCAAGGCTTTGGAAATCATTTCAAACAAATGGAGAGTGTAGCAAACGTTACGAGGGAGGTTGTGTTTGCAGTACGACACCTGCCGGAGATAGGTGCATAGTGCTATCAACAAAAAGACACCGGCGCAGCTCAGCTAGTAAGGTAGCAAATCAGTTTATGGCTGCTACTGGCAAGCGGATCTCCCGAAAAACTGTCGCCAGACGTTTGCATGAAGGAGGACTATACGCCCGTCGTCCTGTTGTGTGCATCTCATTGTCCAGACGTTACCGTACCGCCCGTTTGCAATGGTGCCATCAACATCGCAATTGGACTGATAACGATTGGTCTGCTGTCCTCTTCTCAGATGAGAGTAGATACAGTCTATCGTCTGATTGTCGACGACAACTGATCTGGCGTGAAAGTGGTACTGCATATTGTCCAGCAAACATACAGGAAAGGGACCGATATCCGACATGTAGTGTCATGGTAGGGGCTGGCATCATAATCAATGGCCGTACGTCCTTCTATGTACTTCCAACTGGGACTATGACTGGCCAACGATACATTAATGATGTTCTGCTACCTCATGTTCGCATGTTCCGTGGTGCTGTCGGTGATAGATTCCTTTTCATGGACGACAACGCAAGATGTCATCGAACAGTCGCTGTCCAGGAGTGTCTTGAGAGCGAGGATATTCAACGCCTCGTATGGCCAGCACGTTCTCCAGATCTGAATCCCATTGAAAATGTGTAGGATGCTTTGGGGAGGAGTCTTGCTGGTCGCCAATGCCCTCCAGTAAACAAGGACACCCTCATCCGTGCACTGACAGAGGAATGGGATAAATTACACCAACAGCTGCTTGATAATGTTGTGCAAAGCATGACACGACGTGTGGAATCTTGCATCGCCCTCCATGGTGGCCATATCCCGTATTGACAATTTACGCCGGAACCCCTGCGGACGGTAATTGCATTTTTCACGTTTACGTATTCTGCACAAAATGGCCTGTTTGTCCCTTGAACACGTTTCAAAGCTTTCTGGATTTCAGAGCACAATAAATTGTCTTTCTTGTAATGTCCTGGCATTCTGACATTATTTTATTTCACTTGGCATCCAACCACACTTACTTTTTTATGCGCTATATAACCGTTTATGATCCGTCCTTAGCAATTGTCCAGCAGTGTACAAGAAGCAAGTGGAGAAATCAAAACAGTACTCGCCCAAATTTTCACTCGATGCCTTAATGAAGGGAAGATTCCTGAGGATTGGAACAACGCTACAATGGTCCTGCTACAAAGAAAGGTGACATTGAGGATCTCAGGAACTACAGACCTATCAGCCTCCTATCAGTGGTTTATAAAATCTTCACTAAAGTTCTTTCACACCGCTTGAAGGTAACACTGGACATGGCTCAACGGCGAGAACAAGCTGGATTCAGGATTTGCTACAGCACAATAGATCATATTTACGTAATGAGAGAACTAATCGAAAGAGTGAGGGAATATGAACTTCCATTGTGCATGGCTTTTATTGATTATGAAAAAGCCTTTGATTTGGTGAAACTATCAGCAGTTACAATGACTCTGAAATCCTGCGGTATTGAAGATGCATACATTAATATTATTAATAACATCTATGAAAATGCAAGTGTAAAGAATCGGCTGTTTGAGAATACAGCACACATAAAAGTAGGAAAGGGAGTGAGACAAGGTGACACCATATCTCCGAAGCTCTAAAATTTGAGGGTGTCTTTCAGTCGCTGAGATGGGAAAATAAGGGGATAAAGATTAATGGAGATTATCTAACCCACCTTCGTTTTGCTGATGACGTAGTCATTTTTGCAACTACCATATCAGATCTGCAAAGTATGATCCAGGAACTTGCTGACAAGAGTAATGAAGTGGGATTAAAATGAACTTTCAGAAGACAAAAGTAATGTTCAATGCTTTTTCAAGAAATGAAGATTTATCGATTGATGGAGAAAAGCTGGAGATAACAGACACGTACGTTTATCTTGGACAGCAGATATCAAGTGAGGGTCACATTGATGAAGAAATTAATCAGCGTAAAAAAATTGCCTGGAGGGCTTTTGGAAGAAACAGCATAATTTTCAAGAGCAAAATATGCCATTATGTCTTAAAAGAAAAGTGTTTGATCAATGCATCCTTCCAGTGCTTACGTATGGTGCAGAGACGTGGACCTTAACTAAAAGAGACATACAAAGGCTGCAGACAACTCAAAGCAGCATGGAGAGGTGCATGCTTGGTGTAACTAGGAGAGATAAGAAGAGGAAATCGTGGATCAGAAAAATGACAAGAGTGGAAGACATCATGACCCGAGTTAAATCCCTGAAATGGCAATGGGCCCGACATACTGCCAGAAGAACAGACCATCGATGGACAGCCGAAATTTTGGATTGGATTCCAAGGGACAGGAAAATACCCAGAAGAAGTCCATATGGGAGATGGGTGGATGAAATTCGAAAGTATGCAGGATTGACATGGAGGAGACTGACACAAAACAGACCGTTGTTAAGGAAACTTGGGGAGACCTTCGTCCAGCAGTGGATTGATAATGGTTGACAATGATAATGATGATATGTATTCACGCATAAGAAGGCCAAATAGGATAATCAAAAATTAATTTGCCTCACGATTATGAAGTAGAACTTATATGTAATAAAATCCCCAAAATGTTTATAGAAATATTTCAAAAAATTTAAAAAACGAAACATTCAATGAAATTTTCAATAAAATTGAACAATTCATTAAAAAAAATTTATTTGTTTTATAATCAAATTTATACCGTACAAAATAATTATTTCTGCATTTCTGGCCTAGGATATCCTATATAGTGGAATACAGATTTTCACAGAAATATTTATTCAGCTATATTTATGAAGTGTTATATGTATTGACCTAAAACAAGGTCAAATATGATCATTCAAAACTTCTGTAAGAACCGTTAGAAATTCAAAATATCGTCAAAGAAGCGAACTCGCTAACCGCTGCTCATTGTCAGCTAACAACAAGGAAGTGAAACTGTCAATTGTAACTGCATCTTATTCATAAACAGCAAATAAAAATACATTCTCCAACATAAATTTTAAGTAAAATTTGCATCGTTTCATGAATGTAATTTTCCGAAAATTACAACTCCACAGTACTAATGTCACTGTGAATGAATAAGATTCTCGCCTTTTTCTTTCAGGACGTTCTGAGTTAAGCACAACTGTACAAGCAGTAAAGTAACCATTACTAATGCGTTTGCACTCCATGTACGCTAGTGCATGTCATACAAGTTTGTTGCGATGTTTGATCCTAAGAATCGGTTGTCTCCCTTTTCTTTCACTTTGCTTTTTAAATGAATCGTGATTGTCCTTCTGTACGCGTTTCAGACTCTATGTGCAACATGTATAATGTTATGTGAAGAAAGTGTATTATAAATCAAACTTACGAACGAACAGGAATACAAAAATACACATGCCAAGTGTAATAGCAGTAAAACGAAGCTCATAAAAAGCACACGCGCGTAGTTAACGATGTGAGTATAGCATAAGTAGATTTAGTTTAAATATTTAAAAGACTATAATCCGGGTCATTATGTAGAAGTACATGATAGCATGTAAAATCTGCCGTTTCTTTCACCAACGGGAAGATTATCAAGGCACTAGAACAGCACCCAAACTACAACTCTGAAACCTAAATAGGACAAGAGTTTAAAATTCAAATAGAATAAAATGAACAATGGTCGCGTGATCTTGCATAAGCTAAATATTTCGTGGAGTGCACACCCACATATACTCTATCTCTCATCACACAAACATGCAGAAATTAAGAGAAAAATATGATCCGTTCTCTGAAAATTAAGTTAGCAGCGAATTTTTTTAATCAAAATCTGTTAACGAGTTTACATATCAATGAACCACACGAGAGTAATATGGATTGTGGAATATCCTTACATAACACAAACACAACTTCCCGTTATGAATATTGTCACTCCTTCTGGACATGTATTTTTCAAGTTGAATAACTGCACTAGTAATCCAAATTTATTGGCGTAGAATAAACAAGTTAGTAAAATCATGCAATGCATTGAATATGATACGCTTTCCAAAATACCAGAAATTATTACTCAAGTTATGAGGATAATGGCGTATAATAAATCTCGCTCCTGTGTCCTGACCTTTGACCCCATTTCGATGATATTCACCAGAACCGGTTCAGTATACCTCAAGCATAACATACTAAAGTTTTGTCGCAAAAGAAGCAGTTTTACGCAAGTTATGAGAATAATGGCTGTGGAATAAATCTTGCTTTTGTGCAATGACCTTTGACCCCATTTCGTTGATATTCAACAGAACCGGTTCACTATATCTGCTAAACAACATGATAACGTTTTGTCGCAATCCAAACATTTTTTGGTAAGTTATGATGCACAAGGGCAATGGAATGGATCCCACTCCAGTGTTCTGATCTATGATCCCATTTCCATTTTCCATTTTCAATAGGGTTCGTACCCAGTGGCTCCCTACCACATACTAAAATTACATCGAAATCGAACCATTTTTACGCAAGTTATGACGCATAAGGGCAATGGAATGCATCCCGCTCCTATGTCCTGACCTTTGACTCCACTTCACCCATTTTTAATAGGCTTCGTCCCCTGGTGGTTCCCTACCATATACTGAAATGTCATCGAAATCGAACCGTATTTACGCAAGTTATGACGCATAAGGGCAATTGAATGGATCCTGCTCTTATGGCGTGACCTTTGACCCCACTTCACCCATTTTCAATAGGGTTCGTCCCCTGGTAGTCCCCTACCACATACTAAAATTTCATCTAAATCGAACCATTTTTACGTGAGTTATCGTGCCGACCGGCAGACGGACGGAGAGACGGACGGAAACAGCTGGAGCATATACGCTTCTCCAACCTACGGTTGGAAAGCATAAAAGAGGAAGTTTTCAAACTTTCGCACATAAACCAAATGGCCTTTTCATGGAAGCAAACTGCAAACTGGGTAATAAAATACTTCGACACTGGGTAATAAATTGCGATCCCATGGCCTCGAAATGGTGTCACTTTACCCCAATGTACCCGTTTAATTCACACATCAGATTATCAAAAATCAACTTCATTCTTTAGGGTACCCACTTACTGAGATTTCAGCCATAATGAATGCGCTTCGGTCTGTTAAAAAAACGGTCCTATTTCTGATTTCAAGATAAAATTTATCGCCAAACCGATGGCGCAACCATGAAATCACCGCTTTCGGGTATTTTAGCCGACATTTTCAGGCAGTACCTTGAAAATAAATTTTTGACTTCTTATTCCCACCAACCTCTGTTATTTCTCAGGAATGTAGACGATATCTTATTACTCAGGCCCCACTCCGTACTCCTTACCTGATATACAAGCATTCGTGAGTTCTTTCTCTTCACAATTTCCGTCAAAACAGTTTACCCTAGAAATCGAACAAGAACTATAACTCCGGTTTCTTGATATTATGATTACCCGTCATCCAAACCAGGATTTACCATTGAACTTTGCTGTTTATAGAAAACCGTCTATAATGAATAAAATTCTCCGGCTGGACGTGTAGTGCAGGAAAGCTTACGTTAAGTCACGTTAGGGTTATTGAAAGGTTACTTGACGTAGCTAAAGTGTGCTTAATCTTTAAAGTGCTAGAGTTTGTTTAGGTAAGACACGCACGTGCAATAAATTCCAAGAATATGGAATTTATTTTTACTCAGCGTTCCTCATTATCTTGAATATCAGTAATACACTGCTGGACAATTGCTAAGGACGGATCATAAACGGTTATATAGCGCATAAAAAAGTAAGTGTGGTTGGATGCCAAGTGAAATAAAATAATGTCAGAATGCCAGGACATTACAAGAAAGACAATTTATTGTGCTCTGAAATCCAGAAGGCTTTGGAACGTGTTCAAGGGACAAACAGGCCATTTTGTGAAGAATACGTAAACGTGAAAAAAATGCAATTACCGTCCGCAGGCGTTTCGGCGTAAGATGTCAATACGGGATATGGCCACCATGGAGGGCGATGCAAGATTCCACACGTCGTGTCATGCTTTGCACAGCATTATCAAGCAGCTGTTGGGGTAATTTATCCCATTCCTCTGTCAGTGCACGGATGAGGTTGTCCTTGTTCATTGGAGGACATTGGCCACCAGCAAGACTCCTCCCCAAACATCCCACACATTTTCAATGGGATTCAGATCTGGAGAACGTGCTGGCCATACGAGGTGTTGAATATCCTCGCTCTCAAGACACTCCTGGACAGCGACTGTTCGATGACATGTTGCGTTGTCGTCCATGAAAATGAATATATCACCGACAGCACCACGGAACATGCAAACATGAGGTAGCAGAACATCGTTAATGTATCGTTGGCCAGTCATAGTCCCAGTTGGAAGCACATAGAGGGACGTACGGCCATTGATCATGATGCCAGCCCATACCATGACACTACATGTCGGATATCGGTCCCTTTCCTGTATGTTTGCTGGACAATATGCAGTACCACTATCACGCCAGATCAGTTGTCGTCGACAATCAGGCGATAGACTGTATCTACTCTCATCTGAGAAGAGGACAGAAGACCAGTCGTTATCAGTCCAATTGCGATGTTGATGGCACCATTGCAAACGGGCGGTACGGTGACGTCTGGACAATGGGATGCACACAACAGGACGGCGGGCGTGTAGTCCTCCTTCATGCAAACGTCTGGCGACAGTTTTTCGGGAGATCCACGTACCAGTAGCAGCCATAAACTGATTTGCTTCCTCACTAGCTGTGCTGCGCCGGTGTCTTTTTGTTGATAGCACTATGTACCGATCTTCTGCAGGTGTCGTACTGCGAACACGACCTCCCCCGTGACGTTTGCTACACTCTCCATTTGTTTGAAATGATTTCCAAAGCCTTGAAACAACACTGTGGCTGACGTCGAACTCCCTGGCAACATCTGTTATTTTTTGCCCTTCTTCAATCTTGCCAATAATACGGCCACGCGTAAAATCAACTAGGTGATGTCGGGAAGACATACTGAAAATTACAAGTTCGTCAATTGATTCTTTCCCTTTCAACTTTGCGTTTGAACAACAACGGTCAATACGCGTCAAATCCTTTATATCTCTTATCAGCGCTATGACGTCACGAACAAGTTCGGCAATCCAAGATTTGCATACGCACAACACGTCTTACTGTATCCCGCACTTATGCTAATTTCCACATTTTCCTGCCTTCCATTTTATGGTTGCTATCGTTGCTATTGTCATCCGTCCTTAGCAATTGTCCGGCAGTGTATAACTTCGGTTTTAGTACATTAGTACCTTGAAGGCTCCTTATTAGAGCGGTAAACACAATATACCCTGAACTTAACGTAAACACTCAATGAAATAGACTTAACGGCCAGACACAAGTCTGACAATAAAATGAACTAAGAAAACGTACTCACTTTTAACCTTTTATTGGGGAGCTCCTGGTATTACTCAAATACACACTCCAAAATAACACAACAACTGATAGCCCGAACTTTCGTAATATCGTAATATCGTAGAAAAGTAGGTAAATCGCATATCAATAATCAGGAAGAACCTATCACATATAAAACGAAGCTCCTCGGTATACTTGAGCGCGCCTATATATATATACTGCATACCACCACGCCATGACTTACACTCGTTGCCACATATAATTCAGCGGGAGAAACAACATCTCGTTAAGTGAAAAGATAATTTGCATAGGAAAATAAAATAACAAGAGATAGTAAAATCAAAAAGAAACTGAATTTAGAGCATACGTTACATCATCTCCCCCTTATATATATATATATATATATTTTTTTTTTTTTGAAAAAACTATCAAATTTTGAGTGTAGTCTTACATTTCGCTGACTGACGTTTATCGTTCTACTTTTTTTTTCTTTTTTTGTGGCAGCAGTATTTACAACTTCAAGCTTGGCATAACAAATTCAGTAAACCTGTGTCCGCAGCTATTGTCGTCTGTGAAGCAGGAAACACTTTTTATACGTGTACAGAACAAACCTGCATCGGCATACCTTATTTTTTATTCTGCCCAGCAGGAATCACTTTTTTGATTTCATTTTACTTCCTCATATTTTCAACTCTATATATATTTATCGTTGATTACAAACAAACTGTATCAGCAGCGAAGATTGCCTGTAGCTGCCTAACAGTAACAATTTTCACTATTTTACCCCTAACACACATATATATATAAAAAAAAATTCGGATTAGTAGACGGACATAGAATATATATGTAAAAAAAACTACATATATACACAAAAAGAATGCGTAGGCCCACACGGAAAAAAAAATTCTGTCACGCCAACTGGTCCTGCAGCAAAAACAACATAATGAGAAAATAACCTGTCCACGAAAACTTACTTATCTCGAGGACGCATAAAGAACCCTAGTACGATATCTTTTTCCAGGCCTAATCGGACTGGTAAATTCTGGTGGTGCCGATCTTTTCTGCGACTTGAATGGATATGGAACATCTGTAGTCTGTCGGTCAAAAAATTCTGAAGTCTGTCGGTCAGGAATTCCCTGCGTCTGACAGGAACGGTCAGGAACGGCTGAAGTCTCTCGGTCAGGAATTCCCAGCGTCTGACAGGAACGGTGAGGAACAGCTGAAGTCTGTCGGTCAGGAATTCCCTGCGTCTGACAGAAACGGTGAGGAACGGCTGAAGTCTGTCGGTCAGGAATTCCCTGCGTCTGACAGGAACAGTCAGGAACGGCTGAAGTCTGTCGGTCAGGAATTCCCTGCGTCTGACAGGAACGGTCAGGAACGGCTGAAGGCTGTCGGTCAGGAATTCCCTGCGTCTGACAGGAGCGGGCTCCCCAAGCTTTCGACATGTTGTCCCTTTGTGCTGGTGCCCGTGTTGTCCTTCTAGCATTCTTTTGAAGGGACGTGGCTCCGGCCACATCGCTTGTTTTCTCTTTCTACTTTTTGGCATGACAGTAGAAGCAGGCATCGGCCCTGTTTGCTCTAAGCATAAGTACCAGGGGCGAAACCCGGGCGGATGAAAGCATCTCTGCCTTCGTCGCTGTTGCGGTGAAGCAGATTGGGGAGACAAGTTGTGTTTTCGACCAGCTCTTGGTGTTGCTGGACGGTTTGTAATATGTGTCTGACGTTTAGGAATCGTCAAACTATTGTCTGTATCTGGTAAATCAGAAATATGTGATGACTCTGAGTCGCTGCTGTAAGTTAGTGGTCGTGCAGGGCGATGTTTATTTCTGCCTATTGGAATACTCTCTGACGAGGTATTCAAGGAAGTTGGAGCTTGTGTTGGTGCAGAGTTATTAGGGAATGGTGCAGCAATAGTCTCGGCAATGGTTGGAGGAAAGGGAATGATACCAGAATTTGAAGAACTTGATTCGAGCCTTCGTCTTATGGTAGAATCAGGTTGCGTTCTTGGAAGCCAGTCTTGTTTAGGGGAGGGTGAAGAAAAAATCATTGGAGATTCTTCAAAAAGGTTTGTCGGTTCGTCCAAAATTTCTGGAGGTTGATCGTGTGATATAGACTCTTGAGTCTGTGGAGCAGAAGGTTGAGTAGGGTTGATTATAAAATCTTTATTTCCTTCATGATACTTGCGACACTGAGCAACGTGTACGTATTGAAATTGATTGTCAGGTTTTTCAAGGATAATGTTATTTTCATACACGTTTGCCACCCGATATGGACCTTCATAGCTGGGTGCAAATTTCTTTACTAAAGTATGAGAAACAGAAGACTGGATGTGTGTCTCCAAGAGAGTTAGATCTCCAACGACAAGATCTGGTTCCCTACGCCTAGTATTATAGTATCTTGCTTGAGCCGCTTGTGCTCCTATCATTGCAACACGAGCTTTCTCTGCCATTGCGGAGTTGGTCGCTGGTTTAGTTCGTCGATAATCCCCGTTAAATTAGCAAAAGGGGTCTTAATTTTTCGACCCAAAAAAGTTCTGCGGGAGTAAACTTAGTAGATTCGTGAACAGACGAGCGGAGGGCGAACGAAAAAAGCTCAAGATGTTCGTCCCACCGCTCGTGATGATCGATGACAAATGTAGCGATCATTTTAACTAGCGTGCGGTTTACTCGCTCCGCGGGATTACTCTGGGGATGATATGGGGAAATGAATTTATGCTTTATGTGTAGTCTCGCACACATTCTTTCAAAAATGTCAGAAATAAATTGGGGACCATTATCCGAAACTACTTGATTCGGTGCACCATATCTAGAGAATACTTCATTAATTAATACATTACAAATAACTTTAGCCGTAGCGGCTTTAATGGGAAAGACCTCGACCCATTTAGAGAAATTATCGGTTAATACTAAAACGTAACGAGCTTTGTTTTTAACAGATAAAGGATAAGGTCCCAAT
This sequence comes from Macrothele yani, assembly GCA_039090855.1. Taxonomy (NCBI): domain Eukaryota; kingdom Metazoa; phylum Arthropoda; class Arachnida; order Araneae; family Macrothelidae; genus Macrothele; species Macrothele yani. The sequence goes on along the minus strand of CM077034.1, from coordinate 181,140,909 downwards.
AAATCTATTGAAATAATGTCAAAAACAGGAGAACTTGAACTAGATTTCAAGTGACCGGCCAGTCTTACATTACGGTATATATAAATCTGACACAAGTGACATGATTGAACGTATGCGAGCACACTTTGGTACATGTCAGGCCAATAGGCAACATCCCGCAATTTACAACGGGTCTTGCGAATACCTAAATGGCCTGCAATAGGTTTGTCATGAAATTCATTTAAAAGGCCCATTCTAAGGGTTCGCGGAATACATGGGCGAAACTCTGCCCTAGTAGTCATAGATTTCGTATAGTAAAGAAGACCCTCTATGACTTCAAAATGCTGTGACCTCCCAGCCAGAGAAGGGCCACTTTGTTGTGGTGAACCCGCAAGCAAAAAATTATAGGTTTTCCCAAAATCTGGATCATTTACTAATTCTATCATTATCTGCTTTCTGGATGTTATTTTAGCTATTAAAAGTAAAGGCTGACATCCAGGATAGTTTTTCTGGGAACCCCACTAATCGGAACGCGAGATAATGCATCAGATAATTGATTCTTATGACCTGGCTGGTACGAAATTTTGATATTGCTCTCTTGTAACTTAGGAGCCCACTTCATAAATATGTTAGAGAGGTGCTTAGCAGAATTCAAATACTGAAGGGCAGAATGATCCGTAATTATATTAACTGTCAAATCGTTGAGATAACATTGAAAATTTTCAAGAGCATACACTACAGCAAGACATTCGCGTTCCGTAGTTGAATAATTGCGTTCAGCTTTGGCAAAAGTACGGGACGCAAAAGCTATTGGATACCCAGCTTGTGACAAAACGCAACCAAGACCAACTCCGGATGCGTCAGTGTAAATATCAAATTCCTTAGTATGATATCGGAAAGCTAATACAGGAGGCTGAGTCAACGCAGATTTTAGTGCTTCAAACGCTGCGTTAGCCTCAGGTGTCCAAACAAACTTCTGGTATTTACGTTTCAAAGCATACAATGGCTCACAGATTGTAGCATAAGCGGGGACGAACTGCTGATACCATCCGGTCATTCTCAGAAAGGGTGATAGTTCTTTGGCTGTTTTTGGCCATGGAAAGTCAGTTATAGGCCTGATTTTTTCATCATCCGTAAATAAGCCGTGCGGAGTGATTTTCAACCTAAGATATACAATCTCGTCCCTCGCTATCTGGCATTTACTGGGTTTTAACGTCAAGCCAGCATTGTATATGAGTTGGAACACCTGTTTGAGCAGAGAAAGGTGCTCGTCAAAAGTCTCTAATGTAATAATAATGTCATCCAAATATACATGCACATGGGGACCTAGAACAGGTCTGAGAACCGTATCGATAAGCTTTTGGAAATTAGCAGGTGCGGAGGCTAGTCCAAAGGGCATACGCAGGTATTCATAAGCCCCAAAAGGAGTCACAAAGCCTGTTTTATCTACGGAGTCTGGATGAACCGCAACCTGAAAATATCCACTCGCCAAATCCAAGGTTGACATCCATTTAGTTGACGATAGATCATGCAAAATATGCGACATGACAGGTAGTGGATAATTTATCGCTTTTGTGACTTGGTTTAGCTTGCGGAAATCTGTCACGAAACGAAATTCGTTGGGTTGTTTCTTTGGAACAAGAAAAGCAGGTGTGGCCCAGGCGCTTGTTGATTCCTTTATTATGCCCTGTTTAATCATCTCTGAAATTTGACGTTGCATTTCATTTTTTTCATGGGGAGCACAAGGGTAAGGTTTCGTCGCTATCGGTTTCGAACCATCAGTGCCAATGACGTGATAAACCACCGGTGTGAAACCAGGTTGGTCGGAAAATAAACCAGGTCTTTCATTCAAAAGTTGAGAAAGCTGGTTTCGTTGCCTCTCATTAAGTTGTTTACTCAGTAACAAATTCGTTATGTCTATAGGATCTTTAGGAATCACTTCGACAGGTTCCGGAAAGGAAATAACATGTTGTTCGAAATTCATGGTAACTTTAAAAGTATTGAGAAAATCTATGCCCATTAGACATTTAACAGGTAGGTCGTCTATGAGCAGGAAAGAATGCGTAAAACGAGCCTTTCCCAGCTCCAGAGATAATGTGACAGTTCCTGTGATACTGAATATTTCGTTATTTGCAACTCGCAAATACTGCGTTGCAGGCTGGACGTGCATCGCAGGAAAACTTTCAGTGCAAAACTTCGTATTTAGGGCTGATATTTCAGAACCACTGTCGGACTTTGTCTCGACAATAATATCTTCAATTGTCAATAACACATCAGGCAACTGAGGAGTTTGGAAAGTCAATAATACTACTTTAGGGTCAGAATTCTTGGTATCAGGAAGCAGTGCCGACCCTTGGTCTACTTCCTTTGGAAGTTTAAAGGATTCCTGGTTGTATTTTCATGCGGTCGGAAACCTCGGCCCTGCCTGGTATCGGTAAAGTTTTCACGCTTAGAAAAACCTCGTGAAAACTGCTGCGGGAACTCCGCATTTCTGTTGAAATTTCCATTTCTATTATTTCTTCGCTCAGCATGGGCAGAAAAATCATTATTGCCCTTAGCATAAAAATGTTCCGAATTCTGCGGATTGGAACGGGTTCCAGCATACTGTGCATTTGTACTGTACCCAGAAAATTGTTTAGAAACTAGCAGTTGGTGTACCACTCTTCTATGCGGTGGTACGTATGATGCTTGGACTTGCACCTGTATACGCTCGTGTTGAAAGTCATTAGGCCTATTATGCTGCTGAGGATTTTCGTGAAAAGCCTCCCGGGGTTCCCGAGCATGTTTAGTTGGTCCATGTTTGCCGTGTCGCTCCTCATACGTTCGTATGAGGCGAAGGCGTTCATGTATTGTAGCAGGGTGTCGGACCTCAATAAAATCCTGTAGAAATGGATCGAGATGTTGCAATAGGGTGTCCAACATGTCAACATGACTGGCATGTGGATCCCATAATTTATACAAGCGTGTTGTTTATAAAGCAAACGCAACAGGGCTATCGTTGGGTCCTTGCTTACGAGAAAAAGTTGTTGTGCAAGGCCAGCTCGACTGAGGCTGAAAGGAAAGACTTCAAAAAATTCCTCTCGGAAATTATCATAACGAGAATCCGGGTTCGATACTCTCCACTGTCGATACCAGGTCTTAGCGGCATCTTTCAAGCAAGTGCATGCTATTTATCCCTAACTTAGGGTCATTCGTTCCAGGGAAGAGAAAGAGCCAGTGCCGTAAGACAAACACAACATCCATGCCTAACCGGGATTCGACTCCGGACCCCTTTCGGACGAATGATCAGAAGCAATCGCTTAGACCACTGCGCCACCGGGGGAGGCGGAAACAAACTTAAAATTCAGTTCGAAAAGAAAAACGCGGATCGAACGTGAAATTCAGTTTTTGTAATCTGTCTTATATACGCTACACCTTAATCATGTGGTTTCCTATTCGTTTTCTAAGTTTCATATTTACTGCTTGTAGGTAGAATGTTAACTGCACTACAATTTTCTTCAATGAATACCAATGTCTGTTAATCGTGTTTGTTCTTTCATCCACAGTTATTACCTTTATATCCTTAACAGACGTCCAAGTGATCCTTAATTTGTAACGTCATTTCTTTCAGCTTCGTTTACTACTTTTCTGCTGTATAAAAAGGGTAGTGGCCTAGACAGCTAGTCGTAAATTTAAAAGTTACCATTTGAATTCAACTGTAACCACAAATAGTGGAGCAACCTTAGATTGCAGCGTGATATAGGAACATAACCTGTGATAGTGGAAGTGGACGTATGCCTGTACTCGCTGCGAAAGAAAGATAAGTTTAAACAGGGAACGAGATGCCGATTAGAGAAAATAAACCCTTCTAAACTGAGTGGTAAAACTCTATAGCGTACAAGCAAAAGACATTTCAGGGAGATATTATTTCTCAGAAGATTGGATATGAATGATAATATTACACAGTAAAGGAATGTTCTTGAATAATGAAAAATATGGCTGCGAATGTCTATACTTTAAGGATACAACTGTGGAGAAGAAAAAAATGTACCTAATGAATATCACCTTCGAACCAAATTCAACGGAAAGCCCTCCAATCCGATGAAAAACGCTCTTGGCTAATGCTTTCACCATCCTAAATCCAAGTTTAGAAAGTCTTTGTAATAATGTTTTAAAACCCATCTACACGATCGAACAACACTATTTGGCTTTACGAAAGTACGTTATTATACTCTTTGCAAGCACACAAGCATTGTTTTTCAATTCGTTGGGGAACTATATTAATCGCGCAGTGGGATACGGAAAGTCATGGAAGGAAAAGTAAGCAAGCTCGCTGAAGGGTAGCTATTCAGAAGGGCGGCCAAATCCTTTCCAAATCATAAGACTTTTTTTCACCAATTTTTTTAATATCTTTTTTTAAGAGGCAGACTTGTTTCTTTGCCCCGTGAAGGCAACAAAGCGCATTGATAGTTGAAACTACTTGAAGAGCTGAAAACCAGAAGAAAAGTAATAGTTTTACCAGAGAAAACAGGTTTTAATGATAAAATGTTAATATGAAATCATTGGTAGAGCTTTCTAGCAAAAGAATATACCATGATTGGGCAGTGAATGCGCCAATTTTCGATGAGCATAACAAGTGCAAACTCGCAGCCTGTAGGAACAAGCAATCACAATTACAATTATTTTATTGAAACATATATCATATATAAAAGCAAGTAAGATGGTTATAACAGAAGCACAACTGAGAGCAGCATGCTTGGAACTACAATTTAATGACAGGATTGAGATTCATTTTGGAGATCAAGGTGATTTACAATAAAATTTCGCAAAAATAAGGACAAGGTTTGGTATTTTCCAGATATCTGATGCTCTCTGGGAGATAATTCCATAGGATAATGGCTTTATACAGTATGCTATTTAAACCATAATTAGGTCTAAAAGACGGTTGACTAAATTTGTCGTTAGGAACATATCTGGTGAAGATAGAATAATCCAGATATTAGATGTCAGATTGAAGAATACACAGTTTGCGATCCATTATTTTACAAAACATGATACCTAGTTTCAAGGTAAAAATTTCATGAATTTTTAGAATATTTAGTTTTAGAAATAATGGTTTTGAATGAGACATGTATTCTGTGTTCAGCTTATAGCGAACATATTTCTTCTGTAATTTGAGCAAGCATAACATTGTTTGCACTTATATTTGAATACCAGGATTCCAGACAACAGGAGAGATGTGTATTAATAAAAGCATAGTAAAATGTTTTTAGGATATTGATAGGGAAGAGATGCTTAATTTTATCAAGTAGACCAACCTGTAAGGAAACTGTTCTTCAAAACAAACGGAACATGCGTTATTCCAGTTAAAGAATTCATTCATCAAACCAAACGCCAAGATATTGAACTTTGTCCACAATTTTAAGTGGTAGATGAGTAATCCTGAATGGAAAGTTATTTATGTCCTCTCTTTTATGAACATTTCGGAAATATACGGATTTGGTTTTTAAAATATTAAGTGATCACTTGTTAGTGCATAACGGATGAGATAAATTTAATAGATCATTTTTGATCTGCAACTTATGCAAATTATGACATTTTTGAACAATGATTGTCATCAACGTACGGCAAAGCATGAGTTAATTGCAGGCACAGAAAAAGGTCATTAATATATAACAGGAACAGTAACGGTCGAAATACACAACCTTGAGGCAATCCACATGAAATATTAAGTAGATCAGAATTTATTTTATTTACAGACTGTTTGCGATTAGCGAGGTAGCTCATTAAGAGGGAAAACTTTTGCCATGGAAACCGTAGGAGGGTAATTTTTGTAGCAGAATGTCATGATTTAGGGTATCGAAAGCTTTTTAGAAATCAATAAAAACACAAATAGTTTAACAACTCTACTGTAGTGCTTCGGAAATTAAGTTTGACAACTTAGCAACAGCCATTTCAGTAGATCTGTTTCTTCAGAAATCGAACTGATACGAAGAGAGCACACCATGGGTGTGTAAAAAATCAAACATTCTGCTGTGAATAGACTTTTCAAAAATTTTACTCTAAATAGGCAACAAAGATATCGGTCTGTAATTAGAGGTAGATTTCCTATCTCCTTTTTTGAAAAAGAGGAATAACCTTTTTGATTTTCAAAGTGTCACGAAACTGAACTGAATAAAAACTCAGATTAATAACATGTGTTGCTAAGACTTAACCACAGAAGTACAAGAAATCGTAGAATTGGTTCTTTACCAATTCTTACCATTGTTGTAAGATCAAAATTATCCCTTTCAGCCCAAAGTATTGGAGTGATGTAGCTTTCCTTGCTCTTTGCGAGCGCGTTATTAGTTTAAGCTGGACAAGGCAAACTGCCCGAAAGCCCTTTACTACAATGCTACAATGAGTATTCTCTCTTCAGGACGAGTAGTTAAACAGTGCGAATTTCTTTTTCCCGAATTCCATTTCTAATCAGTTCTGTAACAAACACCGCTTTTGGTTTCTTTTTATTTTTTTTTTAGTTTTGAACACTTTCCCATTTTCCGAGAGAACATGCCCTTTATAAAAGGCTTTTACATCCAGTAATCTTATTCGGGAATTTTTGTTCACTAAACTTCAGGTATTTCAACTGACACTCGATGCAAAATACTGCACTTTCAGAGCAGGGAAATATTGTATCATTGAAAAGTAATACTAACCGTTAGTAGTGCAGCACTGCTGAATTTGACAATTTGATAGTTCTGTTAAAATAAAGTAAGTAAGTCTAGGTCATTATCACGATTTTTTTATTTTTGGTTAACAAATAATGCACCCGAATCAATTTATTTAGTAAAAAAAATTATAGATATATATGGAAAGGCTTTTAAATCCAGTTTAAGGTCGAAAGTATCAAATGACGTTGCTCTCGTGAGGGCGGTTTGGTTTATTGACTCAGACTACGGATCACGGTTTTGAAGTATAACAAAGACATTTCAAGCGGTTTTTTTTCCTCCTTGATTTATCAATACTCATTTTTCTCTTTGCTTCTCCATCTAGTTTGCGTCTATGAGATGCACTTTATATCATTCCTTTATTGTTATTGCTTTATTTCTGCATTCTGAACCTAGACGGTTCTGTTTGAACTCAGGACTGCCATTTTTTGCTACAATTCAAGTACTGTAGAGAAGTGCTATTCAACTTTTTTCCCTAGGTACCCCACAATACAAATTTTCTTAACATGTACCCCCAATATTTTTTACGATTTATGAAATGCCAAATATAATTATTCGATTCTAAAAAGCGTATGTATTGTCAAACAACATTGTTTAATATTAAAAAACATATAGGAATTGGAAAACATCAATTTGTATTATGAATAACACAAAAATGCTGCAATATTAATCTTATGAAATATCCGTTTAGTGAGAAGACTGGGCATATATTTTCGAAGCTGGAAATTCAATTCCTGGGCGAAGGTTCATTAGTGCAATGAGGAGGCCCGGCTCTGTATCAAGTCGAGTTATCTCCTTAGTTTTGATAGATATTAGATCAGAGGAAATTTGTTCAACCAGGTAAGTCGACGAAAATGGAAGAAGATTTAAAAGAGCAAGCTCACTAATCACCATGAAAACTTTCGAGCTGCTGTGTAAAAATTGAAGATTGACATATTCTCAAATGTTGGTTTTAGTGTGCTTTCAGCAGACATTTCAATTAAGTCTTCTTTTAAGTTGATCGAAAGATAAGCCGAATCGCATTCAATAGAATTAACGGAATTTTTTACCCAATGTTTTTTTTTGTCCTCATTCTCAATCTGTGGAAAATATTTGAAGAATTATTTACTCAGCCGGACCAAATCGCAGTAAATGATCCCCACCACGGTGTCACGAACAGCGTCTCCATTTTGTTCAGTAAATTCGTAAATATTTGGAAAGTTCGCAATATCTCTATCACTAACACAATTTAACCAAAACAAAACGTTTTATTAACCTATTGACCTTTCTGTGAGTCTGAAATATATTTTGATCAAATCCTTGGAGCTCTAGCTTGTGTTCATTTAGTTTACTGAAAATGTCTGCGAAGTACATTTAATTCGCAAACCATTCTTTATTTTTGAAATACTGACCAGATTAGATTTCAGTTGTGCGAGAAAACACATTACGTCTCTCCTCAATTCAAACTGGGGTGTTAAAACTTGTCCTTGTGACAAACATCTTTGTGTAGCAGTAGTTGTGTATGTGCAGATTTCATCTCCTCACACATTTGATTAAGAAGACGGGAATTTAACTATCAGTTATTAATCAAATTTTGGAGTTCAGATGCGAGATCTGTCCATGCAAAATCATATGCAAAACAGAACTCCACAGACTTTACGTGTTTTTGAAAAAGCCAATTTTTGCAAATTTCTTATTTTGAATTTCCATATATAAATTTATATGCAGGGTGATCAGAATCAACCGCACAATAAACCTACCTGACGATTCTTAGATGCCGAATAATATATCCGGAATGTGACTTGCGATCGTCCGTTGTCTGATCGGAAATAGCCTTCCGGAGATATACGCGCCGAAAGTTTCGTGACGTCACATCCAATAACGCACATGCTCGTTGAAGAGCGACGTCGACAGCTACACAGACGCATGCATCACTAGACAATCAAGCCGCCACGGTGGCGCAGTGGTCTAATCCCGGTGAAGCTTATATGTTATGTTTGGCCTACGGCACTGACTCTCTTCCTTCCCTAGAACCAGTGGTCATAAATTCAGGACGAGCAACTACTTATAGCCCACTGAGTTGCTAACGACGGTCGTTAAATCTCCAGTTTTAAAAAAGGCAATCAACATTTCAAAATGTGGCACGGGGTGGGTATGAAAATTCGAAGGACGAAGGGGCGTGGAACCATCAGTTGTACGCCTGAGTGATACGGCAGGTAGAGATAAAGAGGGTTGGCGACGGTAGAAGGAAAGCTCATACTGCGTTAGTACATTTGACAGTAGTGTGGGTAGCGATATGTCGTACAGTTTGAGAGAGTATTGTGACATGTATCTCCTATTGGGGAAAGTCATGGTTCAACATTTAGTGCAGCAAGGGCCTGCAGCGAGTAATACCCAGCAGGACGGCACCCGGACGTCCAGGTCGTGCGGTGGCTTGTCGCACCGTGTACAAGTGTAGACGTGGTGCAATGTCGCACCACGTCCAAGTGTAGACAGTGGCGTGTATCCTCTGTGAGAGCACCTTCTCTCGAGGACGACATACTAGAGTTCATAGAGGATGAGCCAACGACCAGCAGCTGTGCGATCGCGCGACTGTTCGGTGTGCACGAAAGTACCGTACTTGCCGTTCTACACGACGAAGACTGGATCCATATCACATCACACGGGCGCAAGGCCTACTACCACAGGCTTATCCTCGAAGACAGGCATACTGTGAGTGGTTGCTACAGCAAAATGCTGCCGATAAAAGTTTTATTCGCCAGATTTTGTGGACTGAAGAAACAAGTTTTACACGGCAGTGTATCTGCACACCCATAATTATCATGTTTGGGCATTGGACAATCCACGCGCCACACGTGAACACGCACACCAGGTCCGGTGGGGTGTTAATATCTGGTGTGGTATTATGGGCGATATCCTAGTGGGACCATATCTTCTTCCAGAATGTGTCACAGCTGCCACCAACATGGTGTTCCGGCGTGATGTTCTGCCGAACTTAATGGAAAAATACCATTGGCTGTTCACAGTAATCTATGGTTCCAGCATGATGGAGCAGCGGCGCATTACGCTGCAAATGTTTGCCAGTGGCTGGATACGGAATATCCCGGTCGATGGCTTGGCCGTGGTGGTATTGTCGCATAGCCGTCTAGATCGCCGGAACTTAACCCATTGGATTTCTTCCTCTGTGGTCATCTAAACGGGCTGGTATATCGACAGCCTGTCAACAAACTACACGACCTATTGGCCACCTTACACGCTGCCTTCGCAACAGTAACCCTGCTATGCTGCAACGCGTGCAGATGTCTTTTCCTCGCCGAGCTGCCACCTGTTCCGCACAACAAGGTAGTCATTTTGAACACATGTTGTAATCCGACGCGAATCCACGTGTTTTATCATTTGTGTTTAAGTGGTACACATCAATAAATTACATTTTTTCAGTCAAAGTGATTTGGTAAGTTTCCTTTAATGTCTGTATTCTTACTGGATATGACGTCTCGAAATTTCGGCGTCTATATCTCCGGAATGCGACGTCCGATCGGACAAGGGACAACGGCTTTCGGCTTCTTTATCCACAGGTCCTGTGGAGAAAGAAGAGTAAATCGTCCTGTGGACAAGGAATCATCCTGTGGATATTGTGCTGCCGATTCTGATTACCCTGTATATTTCTTCAAAATCAGTTTCGAAATTTCAAATTGTGTAGGGTAAAACTGTATATTATAATGAAACACCGCTTTAGTGGGAGATGAATGCCAAGAGTTATGGCAAAAGTTTCCCATAAACATAAAGATTTCATTTTTTGTTGAGAAATGGGTCTCATATAAATGCAAACAACTGTTCGTTCTGGTAATGAAGGAAGACATCACAGTCGCAGACAACCTCGCTGTCCTTAAGCTGAACAAGTAGGCAAAAAAATAAAACAAAAAAACTTTCAATAAATACTTACAGTATATTATATATTGTTTCATCATGGACTCCTTTCTCAAGACAAAGGCGCAAAGGAAATGGACATGGACGCATCCCAATGGATGGACAAGTGAAATTCATTTTATTATGTGTAACAAGAAATTTGTCATGGAAGACCGCAGTGTGCTAAACAAGTTCAACACAGGTAGTGACCATAGAATGGTAAGATGTAAGATGCACCTCAATGCTAAACTCGAGCGTGGCAAGCACATAAAACAAAGTGTATTGACGTGACCAACCTTAAAACGCATCAGAATACCTTCAAATTGGAACTGAGGAACAAATTATCTGCTCTAGATGGTCTAACATTAGAAGCAGGGGACATATCTTAAGTTAACAGGAAAGTAACCAAAGCTCTTATGGAAACAGCAACAATATTAGCTGGATCTAAGAACAAGTTGCATGTGAAGTAATTATCAGAACAAACCAAAATGTTGATGCAAAAGAAGAGAGACGAGGACAACTAAAGAAGATGTGCCTTCCAAAGTGGAATAAATAGAGCTATGCAAGACAGTACGAAAATGTATTACTGAAGACGTAAGGAAATTCAACTGTTAACAAGTGAGGAAAGCAATTGAAATGAACCAAAGCCTAAAGATAGCAAAGGGACATCTCAGTAAGGGAAGAAAACAGATTATGGCACTGAGAAAAGAAGTTGGTTCTGTAACAAGAAATAGAGGCGACATTTTGACAAGAATGAAAGATTTCTACTCCAAATTATATGAAAGGGATAATATATGGACTCCATACATCATGAAAGGTACCAGTACCAGAGTTATTCCAGTCCTCCCAGCAGAAGTTGCACATGCAATCAAGAACATGAAGCGAGGAAAAGCTCCAGGAGAAGATGGAATTACTTTAGACATCATACAAGAAGCAAGTGGAGAAATTAAAACAGTATTCGCTCTAGTTTTCACTCGATGCCTTAATGAAGGGAAGATTCCTGAGGTTTAGAACAACGCTACAATGATCCTGCTACATAAAAAAGGTGACATTGATGATCTCAGGGACTACAGACCTATCAACTTTTATCAATGGTTTATAAAATCTTCACTAAAGTTCTTTCACACCGCTTGAAGGTAACACTGGACATGGCTCAACCTTGATAACAAGCTGATATGAGGAGTGGCTACAGCACTATAGATCATATCTATGTACTGAGAGGACTAATTGAAAGAGCGAAGGAATATGAATTTCCATTGCGCATGGCTTTTGTCGATTATGAAATGGCCTTTGATTCAGTGAAACCATCAACAGTTACAATGGCTTGGAAATCCTGTGGTGTTGAAGATGCATGCATTAATATTTTTAATATGATCTATGAAAATGCAAGTGGAAAGATTCGGATGTTTGAGAATACAGTATACATTGAAATTGGAAAGGGAGTGAGACAAGGTGACACCATATTTCTCAAGCTCTTTAATGCTACATTGGAAAATGTCTTTCAATCACTGAACTGGGAAAACAAACGAATAAAGATTAATGGAAATTATCTAACTCACCTTCGTTTTGCAGATGACGTAGTTCTTTTTGCTAGTACCCCATCAGAGCTGCAGGGTATGATACAGGAACTTGCTTACAAAAGTAAAAGAAGTGGGATTAAAATGAATTTTCAGAAGACAAAAGTGATGCACAATGCTTTTACAAGAAATGAAGATTTATCAATTGTCAATTGAAGGGGAAAAGCTGGAGATAACCAATACATACATTTATCTTGGACAGCAGATATCAAGTGAGGGTCACATTGATGAAGAAATTAATCGGCGTATAAAACTGACCTGTAGTGCTTTTGGAAGAAACAGCATAATTTTCAACAACAATATGCCATTATGTCTTAAAAGTAAAGTGTTTGATCAATGCATCTTTCAAGTACTTACGTATGGTGCAGATACGTGGACCTTAACCAAAAGAGACATACAAAGACTGATGACAACTCAAAGTAGCATGGAGAGGTGCATGCTTGGTTCAACCAGGAGATATAAGAAGAGAAACTCATGGATCAGAAAAATGACAAGAGTGGAAGACATCATCATCAGAGTAAAATCTCTGAAATGGCAATAGGCTGGACATACTGCCAGAAGGACAGACCATCGATGGACAGTCGAAATTTTAGTTTGGATTCCAAGGGACAAGAAAAGACCCAGAAGAAGACCACATGGAAGATGGGTGGATGAAATTCGAAAGTATGCGGGAGTATCATGGAGGAGACTGGCACAAGACAGACCGTTGTAGTCTTCTTGGAGAGATTTTCGTTCAGCAGTGGATTGATAATGATTGACAATGATGACGATGATGATATATATTTTCAAATAATTTTACTGCATTACAAAATGTCTAGTCTCCTATTGTGAAGTTAGGCAAACAATAAGACTTTGTAGATATTTTTGATTCAGTATATTGAATATAAAAGAAGGTGCTTGAAAAATACTTTTCATAACTTTGAATTTGTCAAAACTCT